>JAQIXJ010000335.1:0-39039 GCA_034700185.1 Phthiracarus laevigatus
GTTACTTTCCGACTTTTCAAAATTTTAGGGGGGGGGGTTCAAACTACTCGGATTTAAGCGACAATTTTTCTGCAATCGGACAAAAAAACAGTAAAAAAAATTTCCCCATAGAGATGTCATTTTTTATTTTTTAGGTAGGGGGTGGGGTCAATTTTTTGAGAAATCACGGGGAGGATTAAGTGCCATAACATAAACAAAATAAAACTTTAAAATTTTTAGTTAAATAATTATAGATGCATATAGAATACATATATAGATTCTCTTACATTTATAAATATTATTAAATAAATTGGAATTTAATTGATGTCAGTTATATTTAATTTTTAATCGGAGTTTTGATAAAGTAATTTAAATATATTATTAAATCATTAAAGAAAATTCAGTTAATTTAATATAATCAATATTTGAGATTTGTTCGAATATATAGTTTGATTGAAATTAAATAAATTGATTCCATTGAAAAAATAAATGGTTATTTAGCCCTAGTTATTACGTAAGTAGTAATATTATAGTCTAACAATAAAAAATAGCAACAATTTTTAAAGTTTTATGATCGATCTGACGTATTGTGCGTGACGACACTTTTCACTTTTTTCGATTTTTAAGTGATTACATTTAATTAATTAGCATGTAATTAATTATAATTTTAGAATTATTTATAGAAATAAGGGTTAAATTAAAAGAATTCTTAATACATAAAAACTTTGAACTGGGTGGGAAATATCGGGAGGTGGCCAAAAAAATTTCAAAATTTAAAAAACTGTAATAGAGTTGCAGTCCTTATTAAACGGGTCGAGTGATATCTGAGTTACAAAATCATTGTCTTCACTCAAAAGGTAAATTATGAAAGATGAAATGAATTGATGAAACGACTAATTGCTGAAGTTATCTAATCCTGAAAAATACCTGTTACAAGTTTGACAATGCATTTTCAAATTATTCAAAAACTACTTGTAAATCTCATTATATATATCCTTTTGAGGAGAAAGAGGAGGAGTCAGGAAGAGAAGCATTTCTCATACACAATGAAGTCAACGTCTAAATTAATTAATACCCGTTTAGTTAACTCAATTTCTTAGAACAGAAACATAGGCACTTCATTGCCGGTGCCAAGAAGTCGAGTTTACTAGAGGGGTATTACGTCATATACTATGAAATATATGCTATGATGTCGCAAATGTTATAAAGAAATATTTAATCCAAAATAATCATTGTTAAAATTAAAGCTATTGCGGTAGTCAACGTCTCCAAAGGTTTTTATTTTCTTTGATTAATGTTCCTCCTCTTAACTCTTCTTTCTCCACATCCTCAAAAGTAACAGATTTAGACTAATTACGAAGATCATACTATTAATCATGATCTTCTACATATGCTGAGAGTTATTTTCAAAACAGCTAGGGACGATAACTTTAGGTGATCTAAAAGCCAAATCAATGAAATACTAAATAATTTAAGAAGCAAAAATTAATGTAACTCAAAATTGATACAAGCAATGGGGAAACTATAAACTGTCCAGAATATCTTAATTTACAAACAAATGTTTTTATATATTTGGTTATGGGGAACTATAATAATAAAAACAATGCCACTAAGAATGGAGTTTTTTTTAAACCCGAAGAGTATATTTGGTTTAATAAACGTGTTCAGCATAAAAAAAGCTCTGGAAAAACTGAAGGCCATGAAGCTATTTCTCTCTTATAGCCATATAAAGAAATAATACATAAACTTGTTTCTCCAATACGTGATATAGTTGTCGCTATACCAAAACAAAACATAAAAAATGATGGCGAATATATATGCAAGAATGGCAATAATCAGCTAATAGAAAAAACGACATTAGTAATTATGACTCCGACGAAATAAGTTCACAAGATTTTAAAATAGATTATTAAATAATGAAAGAAAATTGTTAATTTTTCTATCTTTGAAAATTTAAATTGTAAATTTGATTTAATTTATATTGATAGAAATAATTTCAATGTTGAATATATTAATGAAATGAATTATTTATCAATGGAAGTAATATTTCCATTCACTATCTGCTTTATTTTTAAAACTGTTAAAATGGTTTAAATTGGAGCTTTAAGAGGCGAATCAGAGAGAATTGCTTTAAGAAATTTGTAAAAAAATAATAACTTGATTATAAGATAATTTTGTCAGAAAAAAGTGTTAACAACATTGTAGCGACACATGATTTTGGATTTAAAGTTAATTTAGAAGATTTATTAAAGTGTATGAAAGAATATGAAATTTACGTACATGAAATGAGTCCCGCAATTAAATTTAATGCATTAATAAAGAGTCATACGTCATAATCATACCGCATAATCAGATAGGTTAAAGAGTTTTTCACTGATTTAACTGAAGAAAAGGACTTTGACTTTTTTTTTACTTAACTACATCACTAATAAATCGTTGCTTAAATAGTCAAGTTATTCATTTAAATTTTGTTTTTCGAGCTGTCAACCTCAACAAATTAACTTAATTTGCTATGGCCGAGCGAAACTTTAAAACTAAATATTAAATAGAACTGTCCATCAACTTGCATTTAAAGCCGCCAAGAAGCTATTCCCATAATAATTGTCTCGTCTGGTGTATATAGTGAAGTATTATAAAAAAGACTTCAAACGGATTTCTCCGATTCCTTAGCGCCGACTGACCTATGTTCAACTGCTGTTCACAGCTGAACCCTTCTCCACATTGGCCCTCAAGGGTCTCCCTTGAGTATTTGCTACTACCACCAAGATCTGCATCAGTGGCGGCTTCAGGCAGACTCACGTCTGTCACCTTAAACGCACATCACTGCGACACTTACTCGTAAAGATATCGTACTTTTTTATGATCATGGGCGAGTATGGGTTCAACGTACAGCCTTGTCCATTTTTAGGGCACCCATTTACTACTTATCGTTTAAGAGACCGAAGGGTACTGAAGCATTGCCGCCGCGAGTTACCTCTCAGCCCCTCTGGACTTTACAATTTCAATTTAAAGCCTACCTCTAAACTAACTCCTGGCAACAGTTTCAAGTGAAAAAGCATTAGGTACCGCTGAATTTTTTGCCGCAAGTTACCCAAAAACCCAAAACCAGTCCTTGTTACTGCAAAATTCATTTCATTATTTCATTATTCATAAATTACCTTTTGAGAGAAGACAGAATGATTTTGTCACTCAGATATCACTCGACCCGATTAATAAGGACTGCAATTCTATTACAGTTTTTTAAATTTTGTAAATTTTTTTGACCCCTCCTGATCTTTTCCACCTAATTCTAAGTTTTTAGTTAATAAGAACTCTTTAAAATAAACTCTTATTTCTATAAAAACCGTATCAATCTTATTTAAAAAATATAAGTTAAAATTATGTAAACGAAATAAAAGTTTTAATAATGGTTTGTTTAAATTTGTTTACAAAATTAATTTTTTTTGTTTTTAATGATTTATTAACCAATGGTCGAGAAAGTATATTTAAGGTTTGGTTTGGTTGGTGAAAAGTCAAACAATTAGCATCTTTAATTTAAACAATATAAAAATAAAGGAATATTAAAAACTAATTTCCTGCAGTTCACTTTGATAATTCTTCCATTTAGCATAAGATACGTATGGGATATTTATGTAAAAATCTTTTTTGAAGTGTGATTTTTCTTAAAAATCTGTAAAATTTTGTAAATTAAAAATTATACAAAATTCGTTTAATTGATAATTAATTATTATTGAAAGTTCTTTATTTCTATTCAAACAAGATTACATTTGTATATTTTAAGTTGTTAAAACAAATTATGAACATTGTATTGTCATTAATATTTTAAAATTCTGTTAGTATTCAAAAATACTAATGGTTCCTTTGGATCTATTGTTCACACTGGAATTAATTTGTGAATTTTAATGTTGGATTTTTGTTTTAATTTTAATAATTTTTTAAACTAATTCCATAAATACTACTTAACTTTAATTATTATTTAGCTTTGGAAATTATTCTTAAAATGAATAGATTTTCACGCTTAAAAAAGATTTTGACACATAGTTTTTGTAAATATAGACGTAAATTTGCCCATTCTTAGCCTAAAAACAGATATCATCCTAGTCGTAACCAGTAATTTGGTTAACCTCTGATATATAAGCTTATATATAGCTTATTTTAATATTGTCACCCTTTTTAATAAAACTACACTCAATTGCAGCACAAAACTAAAGCTCATTTTATTTTAACACTGACAGTATTTATACTGTCATAAAACAGCAAAAATTACATTAAAATTTATGTTTTAAATGTTTACTAATCCCTATAATGGGTGTAAAACCCATTATAGAGGCTTAGCAATATAGAACACATTAAAAAATGAATAGGTTAACATTTATTCAACAGATGGCAATACATGGGATGGCGTAAGCAATATTGCGATTTCATTCATATGTTATAATGACATTATTTGAGTTGATTACGATATATTACTGTGATATTCAATATCTATAGAGTATACTCACTATTCATACTTTTATACTGTATTACGTTTTCGTTTTTAATTCATTGAAATTAGTAATATAATTGGCAAATATGTGTTCAAAAACAACATTATGTGATCTATTCGATGAAGACATTGTGGTTCAATTTAATCGGAAAAACAACCACGACTTCCAGTTTGGATTAGTGATCGAAAGCAGCGAAAACGCAACATCAGATGAAGACGACGACGACTCTGACACCGATTCTGACCAAAACACTAAATGGAGGAAAATAAAGCAAGGATTCGCGAAGATTGCGTGGTATCCCAATGGTGACACTCAAGTGTTGTCCGAAGATAAGGTCAAATATAACATTATCTTATAAACAATGGTTAATTCAATGTTAACGTGTGTTCATATGTTCTAATAATAGGTAATACTTTACGATCGTTCGCTTCTGGCCGGAGATGTTGTACAACGTATCGATACGGAAACAAATCGGATCGTAGAGAATGGTGAGCACGGGTACTGTAAGTCCGCCAAAATATATGCCACCATTAAAATACTTGGAACCGATAAAGTAATCGAAAACATTGACTGCGAAAATATCGAGATGTTGTCGCGTTTATCGTCGGACACTGTTTGCATATTGGATTCGTGGATCGGTTACGTGAAAGAAGTAAACTATAGCATTACACTGAAATGCACTGATGGCTCGATTCTTATCGCTAAAGACGAACAACTCGATGATTTCAGTGATCTGTTAACGCAAAGAGATAACGATAATTCCGAATTCAATAGAAGCGACTTTTACATCGGACAACAGCTTTACGGTCCGAAAAAACATCTCAAAAATTGTAAATGGGTTGTTAAGAATGATCGGACGAAAGCATTCATTTGTTCCGATTCTCCGCGACATTCAAAAATCAAAGTAGCGGTTGAAGACGTTTCGATAGAGAGTGTTTCGATTAATTGGATTTGTTGTATTTCGGACGAAAATGGAGTGAAGAAAAAGTTTTTCCATACAGACTCCGATCAATCGGTTAACGATTCTACAAATGTATCGAGAAATGCTTCAAATAAATTGGGAGTTAATGGTTCCAGTGGTTTACACGCTCCAAATCAATTAGTATCGGGAGAAGCAATTCAACGGATTAAATGTTTGAATTATTTTGCTCATTCGTCGCTCCAAATCGGTCATCAATGCTATTATACTATTAGGCAAAGTGATAATATAATTAATTTTTCCGAATGGAATTCAAAAGAGACGAATAAATTTTCTACGGTTAATAATATCATGAGTCAAAATAATCGTTCCTTAAATAATGACAATTTCAAAGACAATAATGATTATAATAATAGTTGTGATAATGTATCCGATTTACCAAATTGTTCGTTGGAGAGTGAAAGTACCGAAACAGAGTCTTTATCTTCATTCAAATGTGATAATACTAAGACCAAAAAGAAACGTAAAAATAGAAGAAATGGTAGATTTTCGATTTCATTAGATAAAATTAAAAAGAAGAAATTGCGTGCATCGCAACGAAAAAGACATTGCAATTTGCCGCTCGATATAAAGCCAGGCTTGAGATTTCCAGTCGAAATCATTGCAACGCATACTACTGTGACAGTGATTTGGCAAAACGGCGCGAATGAAGAAAATCTTTCGTCTACGAATCTCTATCCGGTTCATCATATTGATGATCATGACTTTTTTCCTGGGGATTTCGTTGTTGAAAATAAAGATTTTGTTGAACCATTTTCGTACGGTGTCGTACAAAATAGTGACTTTATATCCAGAGTTGCGTCCGTTAAATGGTTTAACGCCTCTCAAGGCGCTAATAATTTGCCTGTTTTCGTGTCTCAAACCGATGTTAGTGTCTATGACATCAAAGATCATCCAGATTTTAATTTTCGTCCGGCGTGTTGCGTCATCAGGATTCCCAATAACGAAGAAGATGGCAGTGACTTATTATCGCGCGCCGGACAGGTAGTGGACATCACGCAGAATGGTTTGCTTAAATGTGTTTGGACTAACGGCCAGTCGTCGTTTGTCTATCCATTTCATTTATTTGTTATCGGAGATTATGTAAGTTCCGTTTACCTTTATCCTTCTTTATTCTACTTTCAGTCAATTATTATACCTTTTTAAAGTTTAGCTAAAATAAATAGTGTAAAAATTTTTTCTATATGTTTGTTTATCGGGGTTTTAATGTCGTCGATAGAATCGCACAATTATTTAGTGCATTTGAAATTTTAATTGTATTTTTGTACCACATTTATTACCAAAATATTCTCGTGTTCTGCTACATTATGTTCATGTTTAACGAACTTATTAAGGAAAACCCGATTAACAATTTTGTAATTTAAAGAAATCAAAATGGTTTTCACTTATTTAAGCATCATATAAAAAATACTGTTCATTAAATGTGAAAATACCAAATTATAACTTAAATTTTAAAACATAACTGTATAATATAAGCTATTTTTACTATAAGTGTGTACTTTTCAATCAAGCTTTCATTTTTACTATTTTTAATCCAAGAATTTTATTAATGAAAATGCTTTCTACCGCTAAAAAATCGCATAATTATGTTAAAGCAAAATTTCCATTATTGTAAAAATGAGGCACAATCCCAAAATTGGATAGAAATAAATATAATAGTGTATATAAAATCCTTGGAACAAACTAAGCTAATTTATAACTACTCATATTAATACCATTCCTATAACTTACCAAAAATTGTTTCGAAAATTTTAATTTTTTTTTGATTGTCAATTTTTAGCATTCAGTTACTTTTAGCGCTAGTTATGAGATATGGTAAATTTTGAATTATTATAGATTTGTAAATAAATAATAAATCTCCATGTTGTATACGCTGGCAATAAATTTTATATTTAAATACTTTGTTTAATTAATTTGATAGGATTCCGATGATTTATGGGATGACAGCGATGATGATTTGGGTTATGATTATTCTTCCGACAGTTGCTCAAGTAGTGAGAGCTGGGAAACGGAATCTGAGCAAACAACTGATAATACGAACCATCATAGTTCTATCAATAAGTAAATTTTATTTGAATTTAAATTTATAATTGTATTCATTTCGATTATTTTGACATTTTAAGGAATAGCAAACAAACGAGTAGAAATAAGTCATCAGCAAAATATTCTAGTCATGCGAACTCGCACGCACTAAGCTATGAGTTACTAAATATTCTATATAATGGCGCCACACAGATCGAGGAATGGCTCAGAAATGGCACTGGAAATTATTTAAAAAATTTTACTTTGTTTCAAAATGCCATTAAAAGTTTCAAATCAGATCTGACTGCTAACGATTTGCTGGCGAATGAAGAGTCGCAAACTGCGAAAATATCGCATTCGAATAGTAAAATTCATCAATTATCGAAAAGAATTATGCAACTGTTGCCTTTCACTAAAGCGTTGATCAATGGAGCGAATCAATCGGATTCAGTAGAAGAAGTGAGCGAAAATAATGATATTAAAGATCCAAATGAGTCGACACAAAATGGATTATTAGATGGTTCAAAACCTTCGTCTTCTAATGTAAGAGCGTTTCTAGAGTTACTCGATAACTTTAAATCAGAACTTATTAATAATGAAGTCACCAAAAATTCAACCACGAATACTGATCCTGAGTTAGGCTGCAATTCAATGGATTTGGATTCGGATAAATGTGATATTAATTCGTCATTGCAAGTACAGAGCGAAGAAACGCTAAGCAATATAACGGAATCAAACGCAGGAAAATTGTACTATTTTGATTCAGTTCCCGAATGTCATAGATTTTATTCTTCATCTCATCAGCCAAAGAATCTTAAAGAGTTTGTTAAACGGGTTAAACAAGAAATTACTGTATTGCAAACATCACTTCCTGATGGAATATTTGTGGCGATATTTCACGATCGAATGGATTTGTATTCAATAATGATCGCTGGACCGAAATGTTCGCCATATGAAGATGGCTTATTTATATTTGACGTGCAATTTCCATCCGGATATCCCAACGTTCCGCCATTAGTGCACTATCACTCCTATTGTTCTGATCGACTAAATCCTAATTTATACGAAAGTGGCAAAGTGTGCATCAGTTTATTAGGAACGTGGAGCGGAAAAGGCACTGAAGTGTGGTGTTCCACGACATCCAATTTGTTACAAGTAATCGTTTCCATACAAGGATTGATTCTCGTGCCCGAACCATACTATAACGAAGCGGGATATTTGAAACAAAGGGGTACAACACTGGCTAACGAAAACAGTCGTCTGTACAACGAAATGGTTGTGTTAAAACTTGTTCAATCAATGACTAAACTATTGCTTAGTCCTTATCCCGTATTTGAACACAAAATTCGTCAACACATCATCGCTATTGGAGAAAATTTTATCAAAAGACACGAAAATTGGGTTTCATTGTCTGAACTAAGTATCACTAAACCTTCGAATGAGAACATAAATCAATTGAGTGAATTAAAAGATGATTTAATTTTGCCACAGTTTCCATTACTTCCAGCATCAATTGGTTTCTGCATAACACTAAACAAAGCGTTAGCGCTCTTTAAAGACGCTTTACAATCGATTAAGAGCTAATTATATATAATATATATATACCGTATAGATAATTAATTATTAAGATACAATATATTTGATAAGAAATTTTAAATAAAATATTAAGATTTTAGCATATTTAAAACGCATTTCTAAGTTATTTATAAATTTTAATAATATAAGAATTTCAATTACTCAGTAGAATTTTAATCGAAAGATATAAGAGGAGCTTCAATCACTTCTGGTTGTCTCGGTTGCGCTGTTTGTATGGGATAACTCATCACTGCTTGAAAATGGGTTGGTTGTGGTTGTTGTTGTTGTTGCATATATACGTTGGGTTGAGTAACAGCTTGTGTCATGATTGGAACTCCAATTTGATTTTGAGGCATAATAGGTAAAGCATTAGCCATTGTATGCATATTAAAGTTTTGAAATTCAGAAATATTAGCTTGTTGTTGGTTTTGTTGGTGCGGATGGGTGTGTGGCATCATATATGGTACTTGTGGTTGATATAGTTGGGCACTGCTAACATTAGTTCCATTAGCGTTAACATTGGTTCCATAATTGTTTTGCACGTGAGCCGGAGATGGCATTGTCTGCTGCGGCAGCTGTTGTTGAATCGATGACTGTATTGGTTGCGCAATCTGTTGCGTTGACTGAGCAAATTGTTGCTGTGGTACTGACTGTGGAATAGTTTGCGCCGATTGTTGCGGTATTTGTGGATTATGTTGCGCTATTTGCGTTGATTGTACGCCTTCATAAGGTATACTCGCGTATCCAGGGTTCGCTACCTGAGCATAGGTTAAACCAGCGAAAGAATTTTGTTGAGGCGGTGGTTGCCACGCAGGCATGCTATAAATTTGCTGTTGTTGTCTCATTATCAATTCCCTCTCTTGCTCTTTCATACGTTGCAATGCGATTTCTCTCTGATATTGCAAATATTCTTGTTTTTTATTGCGCATGATTTCTAGTTTTTGCATCATTTGCTGCTGTCTTATTCTTTCAGCCTCTTCTGCTTCGCGACGAATATGTTCCCTGTGTTCTTCTCTAAGCGCATCTAAAGCCGCTCTGGCGTCACGAATTTGGTTCAACTTGTCTTGCAATTTCTCGTAGTGACCACGAGCTTCATCCTGAGTCTTAAGATAGCTTAAAAGCTGAGAATGCATATTAGTTATTGTAAGAAACAAAGATTGAACTCCGCTATCATTCTGTACTGAACGACCGCGCGATTGATTTGAATTAATTCTATTAACAAATATTTCAATAGCTGATTGTAAGTTAGTTAAAAATGTGTCCATTTCGTCAGTGTTATCATTAGATGTTAAAACTTTTTCTTTAAGGATATTAGACTGATTTGATAATCCCTTATTCGTTGCCATAGTCATGACTTGTTGTGGTTGTGGCGCACTCGGCGTAGGATTGCTCGAACTCGTGTCCTCAAATTGGTAGTTAAGTGCCCTTTGTTCCCAATAATCTCTATTCAAATATCGAGACAACTCTGGATCATCGATATCATTACTAGAATGTGATTTCACAGTGGAATCGCTCTTTTTCAGAGAATTCGTTTTAAGCGAAGGCTTATTAGGCGAAGCAGAAGACGCTGACAAAGATCGCGCACGTTTTTCTTTTTCTTTAGTTTCGGCTTCGCTTTGCGATAGCGCTAAGGCTAACTGAAGTTCTTCTTCTTCTTGAATTTCTTGGTCAGTTTTTTCATTAGATTTTGGTTTCGACGAATTAAACGGTGCGGTCGAATCGTTTAAAGTGGTTGCGGTTTTACTTTGCTCTTGTTTTAATGCCGCTTTATTCAATTTATCGAAACAGTCATCGCAAACACGTACCTCTTTCTCAATTCCATACTTTGGAATAATAGATTGCTTTGCCGAGCATTTAGCGCAAAATATTTGGCCACAATTGCGACAATGATGCTTACGCTGAACCATCGAAAACTGAGTTCGACACCTGTGACAACAGTCACCGTCAGCCCAGTCTGGAGCGGAATCGGCGGCAAACATCGCATCGCTTTCCTTCAATGCTGGAAACTTGTATCCTTCGCTCTTCATTATATTAAGCGTGTCCTGCACTGCTTTATGCGTGGAATCGTTACGAAACGCGTGCGCCCATAATTGGATCAGTTTGACCACTTCTTCCCTCACTTTTGAATCGGTCGACACTTTGGCCATTTCTCGCAACTCATCCATAAACGCTTTACTGGTCACTTCCATGTGAAAAGGAGTGCCACAGTTCTTAACGCATGACTCCAATACCTTTTTAATCAAATCAAATCATTGGATAATAGTAAAACGATTGAAAATATATCCATACATACCTGTAACGCAAGCAACTCTACGTTAGGATTAGTTGCGTATAATTTTTTCTTGATTGCACTCAACGCATACTTTGGTCTATTATTAATTAGATTTTCGATTTGATATAACGTTAAAATGCTTGTTTGGTTCAATACTTACTGAACATCTCCCTGACGTATACAATCGCATATTTGCATTATTGAGTTCCAGTCTGGATCTAAATTGGCTAAACTGCACGCTTTATCTGTTGTAAAGTATATTTAAAATTAACAAAATCACCAATTTATATAGAAATTAACATAATTTTTTCAATTGAATTACCTAATAATTTATCGAAAGTTGCTGTCACTTTAAACATATTTACTAATTATTACAATATATATCTATCTATATAAACACTAATTATAATTTAGGAAATATCACAACAATTAGAAATCAAATGAATAATAATATGATGGAATCGATACGTATTGGGAAATTATAAAAGTAAATAAGTTTATAGTTTAATGTGAATAAGATTGCTATGTATACCAATATACTGTATCAATAATATGCTAACATTATAATGAGTCATTATATGTTAGTATAATGTACGTGTACTGTACGTTTACGTAACAAGTTGTTACTACGACATAACAGAGTTTCCCAAAAATGGGCCTTAATTTTAAAGTTTTTGGATCTTATGATTTTTAAAACGAAATATTATGTTTGGTCGCCATTAAAAATTAAGCAAATCATCGTTAGAAACATTTCCGCATTTTTTATGACCAATTTGTAAAATTCAATAAAGAACAAACTTAAATGTGGAAAATAATTGAGATTAGCTCTACTTCGAATAATAAAATAAACATAAATATCCGAAAAATACTCATGATTCTAATAGAAATTTAATTTTTAAATATTTTAAAAATTAGCGTAAAAACGTAACTTAGAAATTTGGTCAGCATTGGGAAAAAGTTTAATATCCACTGTACTATACGATTAATGTTTTCGACAGACATGTTAGTAAACTCATGACAAATCACTACTATGATAATCATATCTACTTGTGATTGTTTTAATATCTATATCTAGAGTATTGAAATTAAATGAAAACTTAAATTTTTAATTTTTTATGTTTGCTTATTGTTTTAATATTTGTAAAAGAAATATTATATGAAATAAAATATCCTAAATAACTTATAGATATTTTTCTCAAAGTCTATTAAAATTTCCAAATAATAAATAACATGTGCTGTTGAAATGACACTAATCAATTTTTTTTAAATAATACTTCCCATAACAATAGACTATTTATCTTTTATAATATAAATTTTGAGATTTGATAATATTGAATTTTGGTTTAAAATTTTGAATTCTCATAAAAAATCTATGTTCCGAAATAGTATTTTTAAATGATGTGGAATTTTTTAAAAAGTTTAGATACATTAATTTTTGTTAATATTATTTCTTGGGGCGATGTTACCCCAATGGGAAAATTCCGGTATAGGCTCAAAGCAAACTATGATGGAAAATTTTTCCAATAATGCGCAGATGGGTGTAAATACAACAAAGATACTGGTCTATAATTGTAAAAGTGGATTGTACTTTATAAATAGTGAACAAACTCTTTTTTTTGTGCGATTAAAACTTAAGTTTATGTGACTTAAAAGATAGAAATATGCGTGAATTGAATTATTCCGATTATAATAGTCTATAAGGAATATAATATGACTTTTCAAAATTAAAGGCAACTAATGGAACAATTTTTGGGCCTTAACATAATTTTTTAAAACTAACCGTAAGACTGGAGACATCTATACATGATATTCGAATTTGAGCAAAATTTTTTGAATTTTTACCTAACATTTAAGGGTTACAAAAACTCATCTGTTTTGAAGATAAATTTTTTCGTTTCATCGTTGAACTGGCAAAATACCGATTTTGGGTAACAATTTTTAACAAAAACATAAAATATGAATAATCTCAATAGAATTATAGTGAAAGATGCATTTTATGCTTTATTATGTCAAAAATTAATTGATTCGAATGCATAATGAACTTTTAATTAATTAAATCAATAAATTAATAAATTCATAAACAATTAATATATGCAAATGTACAAAAATAGAGACCCTGCTTATAAAAATATTGATAAGCAATAAATTTTATTAATGAGAATTGTAAATGTTGGCAAATAAATCAAAATTTTTACATTTTTTTACCATTTCTATAAGAAATGTGATACCAAAGAAACTAATATGGATTAAATAAAACCGTGAATACATTTTTAGCATATGCTCTAAGCATTTCTTATTTTTTATGCTGTTATACAATTTTAAAATTATTTTGCTAATTATCAGCAAAATTAAAAATGAAACAGTAATTAATATGCATATATTACGGAAATGAGGTGAGGGTTTGTGCGGTTATTTTTGGTCCTTTTGCAAATTACTAAATCAATCACGGAAAAACTATATTTAAATGGCAAAACAGTTTGCTCTGATGTCATCAGTACTTGTTTCTCCTAGAGATAAGTTGGGGTGTAGCCCCCCACCCACAAATTTTTTTGTAGAATATTACCATACAGCACGAAAACTTTGCAATTTTTTCAAAATTGGAACTCTGAAAAAATTTTGGTTTATATTTAATAAGTTTTCCAGTCTTATCTAATTTTGGCAATAAATTTTACTAAAAAAAGATCAAGTGAAAAGTGCCTAAAAAGCAACAAAAATAAAAAAGTATATCGTATAGCATACAGTTGATCAAATGAGTTAATGGCAAAGATGCGTTAGATTATTGGCAAAAGTAGATTACAACCCCAAATGACGCGATTTTGGAACACTCTATAGATTTATTATTTGTTTTTCTACACTCACTATTAACTAACGTGTAATTATTTAAACGTAATATATTATGAGTTGATATCGACGCCGATTTTAAATATCATTTTATTATTTCAAAAATTATTTTTATTTTTATACAAAATATTTTAATTTAATGTCATCGGTGGCGTCAGACTTGGGAAATGCGGAAATTCGATGCGAAATTCTGTTATACATATACGACATGTCCAAAGGATTGGCCAAAACGATGTCACAGCTATTCTTAGGTAACTATAGTTTTCATTTATACCATTATATTAATCCAGTAATTAATTGTTGCGCATTGCGATGGAAAGGCAAAGAATTGCCGGGCATTTGGCACACATCGATAGTGGCGTACGACAGGGAATACTTCTTCGGCTCGTTTGGTATTGAGAGCTGTAATGCTGTAATTATATCTCATATTTTTTGTTAAATCGCAATTTCAATAACTAAAAATGAACTGATTTGTTATGGTTAGGGCGAGACAATGCTTGGAGAACCCGACCAAATATTATCGCTTGGAGTCACTGAATTGCCTTATAGTTTGTTTCTCGAGTTTATCTTTTCGTTGGGCGAGTCTTCGTTTGCGTATGTTTTTTAAAATTCTGTTATACATAATTCTTTTTTTTTATTGATATTCATTTATTAATTGATTGTTGCAGTCCACGAAAGTATGATTTGTTTCATCACAACTGTAATAATTTTAGTAACGAAGTTTCCCTGTTTTTAACTGGAAGACCAATACCTCAGGAAATTGTTGATCTTCCATCTGAAATCTTGAGCACGTAAGTGATCTGTGTTTGTGTCTGTCATTTATCCACATTTTTTGTTCACTATTTTATCTCTTTTTATTAAAAAAATAAATCTTAAAACAAATAATGTTACCTTTTATATGGTTTAATATTCGATATACTGTATTACAAAATTGAATAAATTAGTAAAACATTTGTGGTGAAAAATTAGTTTTGTTTACAGTAAGTAAAAATAAAATTTAACTTTTTGTTAATGAATTCGCATACGAACTTAATTTTTGTTTTGAGGCATTCCTGCTCCCATTTTCACGCATTCAAAGTTTACTGTCAAGTTTAATGAAATAAATATAACGTTAGTAACAAAAAATTTTATATTTGAGTTGTAGTATTGATATTTAAATAATTAATACAAATAGTTGTATTGATTTAACCAATGTATTCCGCGCTATTCCTTCCAATGCAGAGCAACGTTAAGCAGAGAGAAATAGTGGGCGTGGTATATGTACAACATTTCAGTGCTTTGGGCGGAATAGCGAGGAATACATTGGATTTAACATATTATTGATAATGTCATAACTTAATTATTTCTCAAAATAATTTTTAATGCAATGCTTTTAATTAAATGAGTCTTAAAAATATCTTTTAATTTATTTTTTAGTGAAAGTTGCAATCAATATTCTCAAATGCAATATTTATTATATTCTAAAGAAATTATTTTATAGTAATTTAAGCCCTTTTTTAATAAGCGCTTTTCAAACAATAGAATGACAGTTTGTTTGTTGTCACAATCGCGTTGAATAAATTATTTTTTTAATCGATGTTTGACGCTATAATTTGTTGCGACTCCGCGCGAGACAACAATTTATTTGAAACAATAGTTTAAAAAAGCGCTTTAAACGAAATTATTATATTATAACACCTAATACTACGAAGCTTTAGTATTTTTCACAACTTTAATACTAAGAAATAGACGCAAAAGATTTAAAAATAAGTAGGAAATTTTAATAAATCATTTGTTTGCTTATAAATAACATTAGATATTATAAGCTTAGTGTTGATGGATATTTCCTTATACGCATATTGTTCTAAACTTGTGGGGTTTATTTTTTGATGCGTTTTGTCAATTTTATCAGTGTTAAGAAATCAACCGAAACATACAATATCGTCTCGTTGTTCCATAGCTTTAGTGCGCGATGAAAAACTATCTCTGTTTACTATTTTCACTCATTGGCTAAATTTAGCTTTTTAACTATAAAAATAAAACTTAATAAAAAATATAAAAATTAAAGATAAAAAATAAAGTAAAAGCAAATTATAATATAACAAATTTCGATTTCATTTGTTACAAACTTTTTCAAAATGATGATCAAATTGTCAACTGATCTGATTTAATTAACAGTTTAATATAACTTGAAAGATTAAATATAACTCACTATAATGGATACGTTTAAAAAATTATTTATTTAGATAAAGAAATCGTTTAAATAAGTTTAAAAGTTAGATAGAAAACGCTTAAACTAAAATATATGATTCGAAAGATAATTTATTTCTACAAAAAAATGATAACCACAAAATTAAAAGACTGTTAAGATTACTAAATTTATGAAATTATAAAAATTAAAGGTCGATTATTGTTATATATGTCGAACCAAAACTTGACCAAAATTTTTGTGATTTTTCAACTAATAAACGAACGAAATTTTTTATAACGGTTTGATAGAAAACAATAACATTTAAAAGTTTGTTTTTGTTCGTTCTTTTGTTTTGTGAAACGCTTTTATAATTAATAAGTGATTTTAAGTTTTTTTAATTAACTCATATTTAAAAATATTTAACTGTTTTATTTATTTCTAATGGATTCCATTTTTTTATTAATTGTAAAAATTAGTTTCAAGAGGGGTCGTGGTCGTGTTTAACAGGATTAAAGTTAAAAAATACTAAAATTAAAAAAAAATATTTACGAAGAAATTCAAAATATTGTTTAAATACGTTGAGTTTTGCGTTAATTACATTTTTATGAAAATTTCTGAATTGAAATCAACAATTTTTATCTAATGATTTTTCTTAAAATTTGACCTTTTATTTTTAATGGTTAATAAGCGATTTTGGCACTATTCCTAACGTTTTTCGCTTCCTTACTTATACTGTAACTTAGATATTACTATTAAATATGCCCAGGGTGTACCAGAGGTGGGGTCTGGAGGGGGGTTACTCCCCCCCCCCCAAGAATTCTCAAAAAGTTGACCATCTAAAAAAATGAAAATTGACTTCTCTATGTGTGAAAAAGTTTTTTTAATGCTTTTTTGTCCGATGGCAGAAAAATTGTCGCTTAAATCCGAGTAGTTTGACCCCCCCTAAAAATTTTGAAAAGTCGGAAAGTAACCTCCCCCCAGACCGACACACTTTGGGACACCCTGAATATGCCGTTTTGGAATAATACATTTTGATTATATTTTCATATAAACTCAAATTAAATATTCAGAATCAGATTGGAATATTTTGTTTTGGCGCCGTTATGTAAACTGTTTAACTAAAATGAATTTTATCAGCACAAGTAAAATAATATTGAAGAAAGAAAATGAGTGATGTAAAATAGCGAGTTACCAAAAGTTAGATAGTTATCCTGTGTTAACCGTTCACATTTTAACTTCAATGGATATTTTTGATAACACAAGATTTTCGTCTGGATTAGACTTGTTAACGGATATTCCAAATGTTGAGTTCTGGTCGGATATCCAAAAAATAGGAAAGTCGCGTCGGGCTTTAAAATTTTTAACACAATACCCGGTTTCATAGATAACACAATGATGTGAACAAAATTTTATGAAAACTTTTGCCATTTTTGAACAACTTAATTGTAAATACTACTACGATTTTTAAATTAGATGCTAATTTGGTCTGGTCGGGTTCAGTAAAATCTATCAATTTACAATTCTGCATGTATAAAATTAATTCGGTATTTACAAATAATTTTAGCTTTGCATGGGAATTTGCTTTAAAAAAATATTTTCGAAAAACTTTTAAGTTTAATATTTGTGTAATTCGAATTTTGTGAAATATTGAGAAATAGATTTTTTCAAAAATTTTAAAATCTTGGTTAAAATTATTTATTTATTCAATTTTATTATTTAAAATACGTTATTCTATTCAATAATTCATAATAATGTCATAGTAGAAACTTTTTATAAAATACAAAAAATGGGGTATTTTATATTGATTTGTGAATTTTCAAAAATTAACTTAATATTTTATTATTTACTAATTTGAATCTAGTTTTGACTATTTTTAGGATTATTTTAAACGTTGCTCTCACAAGAACACAGAGGGGTCACAAAAAATGAAAGTAAAGTAAACAACTTAAAAATTTGTAAATTGAACGCCATAAAAATTTTAATAGTTCTATGGTCAAAAGTGGAAAATTCTTTTTAGCACTTTTCCCTGTGAAAATTCCCCGTCCAAAAAAGTTTACTTTGGTAAAAAAATTCAAAAAAAAAATTTTTCTAGAATTCAATTAGTTTGACAGACCACTAAAATTTTGTAAATTTCCGAAAGTAATCCCAAGATAATGAGAACCTGGAACATACTTGTTTGCGCTTATGTTTGTAACATTAAAATAGAGCAACCAATTGAAGAAATAAATAAGAATATACATGTTTAAGGAAAACTTATAGTAAAAAATTCTGGAAATCTTTCAAAAAAGTACTGACTAAGAGAACGAAAACAGGATCATAAAAATTCTTGTGGTTTAGTCAAAAACTTTTGATTAATAATTTTATATCGAAATCATTTAAAAAATTCGATCGTTAAAACAACAGGAATAAAAATATAACAATCAATAAATATTAAGTAATATGTTGTTTTAAGCGTTAAATAAAGTAAGATTTTATTTATTTTATTTATTGAAATACAAAAATTTATATTTAAAATGATAAATATAATAAATTATAAATTTAATCAAAGAGTGCATTTAAACACAAAAGAAAATTATTGCCAAAATTTTTCGAAGTAGATGTTTGAAATAGGAAAAACTTAATTATAGCAATATTAGTTAAAAGCAAATGCCCAAAGAAGACAAAAATAAAGTGTTCTATTTATAATCTCGTTCGCAGACTCCAATTACGCGATCTCAATACAGAGCTTTAGAAGGAGAATTGCGTTTTCTTTACGAGTTGGCCCAAACACTCGATGCAACGAACGAGTTGCGTAATTTCGGTCATAACACTATAACAATTATATTTTTTTTTGCAGACCGATCGGGCAAACATTAAAGCTTTATTTGAGTTCATTAAGTATTAGACCGGAAGGAACCGGAGTGTCTATTAGTGCAACTGAAGACACTCAAAGAAATTCACCGTCATTACAGTCGCATCACGCATCGCAAACGCATAATAAAGTACAATTTCAGGATTCGATAGAAAATAATTCGGAAGATATATCAGAAAGTGAGAGTATCAGCCAAACAACAGCTGCTGTCAAAATGGAAAACACTGAACCTGAAGCACCTGAAGCACCAGCACAGGAAGCCAACAATGATAACGATGTGGTTGAGGAAGAAACAGTTAAACCTACTGTAACGCGACGAACGTATAAATATGATGATCCGCCTGTTGTTTTCAAAGAAGTTGACGTGAGTGTTAAGCGATTCTTTTAATTCAAATAATTTATTTTAGTTAATTAAGTTTAATGAATTTAGTCTAAAACTAATGTTAAATATAGGGCGATGGAGCCATCAAGAAATTAGTAGAACTTGTTTCAGGTTTGTTGAGCCCTGAAGAGCAACAAATGTTGAAAGATTTGAAAGAATATCTGACCACAGACAGTGGTGCGTGGACTATAGACAACGCGCACATAGACTTAATTGCTCTTTTACTTAGCGGCGGTAACGGAAAGTTTGCCCCTAATGTACCGCTACTCATGTTGGAAGCTTTACAAGCGGCTGCTCTTAAAGATGACATTGTTTTGATACTACATCAGGATCGCAAGGATCATAGATTAATGAGTTATATCAATAAAATCGAATCGTTGACATTGGCAGAGCAAGAAGAGATCGCAAAATTATTGTGCAACTTATGCAGCCAAGCGAGCACTTTTGATTGGCTATTGTATATTAGCGAATGGACGGAAACTGATGGTCAGCCTTCTAGCAATAGTAAGGTAACCACGAGAGCGGCTGTTCATACGGTTTTAAACGACAAATTAACGACACTTCAAAAAACTGGTGTTGCCTTAATATTTAATTTGGCTTTAAAGGAGCTTTTTGAGGATACGGCTACTGAGCTCGCAACGGCTGTGCTTCAGTTTTTGCATGGAGATCTACAGGAAGAACAAGGTTTAAATCTATTACTATCTAATCTATATTTTCATTTCTTTACTCATTTTGAGCTCAAGCTATTGGTGTTGACGTTTGTTATATAGTAATTTTGTTCCAATTTGATTGTGTTGTCGCGCGCGAAGTTGCAACAAATTAAAGCTTTAAACAGCGATTAAAAAAATAATTTATTCAACGCGATTGTGACGACAATTAAATTTTATTCTTTTATTTGAAAAGGCGATTAATAAAACAATTAATTAATAAAAAACACGAAATTAGTATATCGGAAGTATTGTTGTAAATATTTTAACCTAATAATAATTTTTCTTTGTTAAGTTAGCGCCCGTGTGTTGCAAATAGTGTAACGAGTAGTTGAGTCTTAATAATATTAATTTTTTAAACGGAATATTATAAGATAGAACGTCCACACATTGACTTGTGATTTGCTTGGGTCTGTACAGTAGGAACTCGATCACCAATGAAACCAAATCAATTTTTTTATTACCGCAATTTTAAAAAATACAATCAATGAGTTTTCAATAATAGCCACAGATTATTTTTTTAAACTTTTAAATAAAAATAAAATTAATTATTGCAAGAATCAAAGTGAGCTCACTAAGAACGTTCGTTATAGATTTAATTTGTGATTTATTTTTTATAGCAATTATGTGCATCACAGCAATAATGCGATTTATGGTTATTAGTTACAACGATGTTCCAGCTTTAGTTAAAATGTTAGGCCCAGATATCAACAAATTTAAAGGAAAATCGGAAAAACTCGATCAAATTATTGATGAATTCAATACAAAACTCAACACTTCGCTTCAATCGTTAACTTCAAGCGAATAATTTATTTTTATTTTTATTTTTTTATTCCTAACTTAACTATTAGTTTGATTTTCTTGGCAGCATTTTTAATTAATTTTTATTTCACTTTTTTAAAAAATGATTTGTTTAACGCTTATTTATTTATTTGAAATTTTACAAATTGTTTTCGCAAATTTTACTTAATATCTTTATGCTTTTAAACCGGTAATAATTTTTAAATGAAGTGCAATAATTCAATAACTAATTTGTTAAATTTGATTTTTATCCGAATGATAGTTTTTCGATCACTCTATTTTAAACCAAATTGCTCTCTTGATTCGAAAAATCAATCTTTTTATCGATTTTTTAAAATTAAAATTCTAAATAAAAAAGTTTTCTGAGATCTATTTAATTTAAAAATGTATTGTATTAGTAACCCGTAAACATTCGCACTAATGGTATAAACAAATGAGGTTTTGAAAAGTATAAATTATGTTTTTAAAGTACTATCTAAAAATCTCTTCGATAGTATAACCAAATAGTTTAAAATCTAAGAAATATATTTTATACAATTCAATAATATCTTTTGGCGAAATTTGAAGTAAATACTCTTTTACTTCTTTGTTAATTATTTTGTTACGATTATTTTTGTTTTCCCAAATAATTTGATTAATTTTATATAAATCTGTGATATGTTTGAAATCGATTTCACTGGTTTCCAGTTTACCGACAAAATCATAATGAACGAAACATGGTTCGCATCGTGTCCAATACGGTGCCCAGTGTTCATCATATTCGTATGGATTTGTTTCGATTAAAAGTGTGACAAATTCCTTAAATGTTGGCCGCGAATCATTCTTTACATTTCCGATTCCTCTCCGTTTCTCCATTATGTAATCCCAATATTTGGCGTAAAAATATGGTTCGGAATATCGTTGTCTCTCGCCTTTGTCCTTAAACGCTGACACTAATCTGGCGAACGGGTGTCTCACAAATATTGCTTTATAATAATGATTGTTTAGCTCTACTTTATTATAATACATTGGACTAACTCTTAGCAACTGGTCGTTCGCATTCAAATGAAAAGCGGTTACGTTTGATTGCGTATTGTTATTCATTTTTATATTCGACAAAAGAGTGAAGATTTTTTTGATCGAAGTGGACGCAACTTTTTGCACGAAACACGCCAAAAATTTATTCGTCTCATCCACAAGTAGTGGACAACTTTTTGTGGCGCAATACCTATTTCTGTTTTTAATTTTATTGCTATATCTTCGCGAAACAGTCAAGAATTTGTTATATAATCCATACTTTTGACAATAATACTTGATTCTGTCAATTCTATTCGGTTGACTATCTTCACGGGAAAGTGAGGAGACATCTGAATACTAAAATAATAAGTAATTCCATTTAATAGTTATGTTTTTAATTTTTAAAACTTATATCTACCTTTTTATTAGCAAAGTTTGATATCGGATTTGCGTTCGGAATCAATTTCTTCAAATCCGCTGCGTTAATAATTATAGGCGTTTGAAGTATGTATGGAAACTTTTTATGAATATTATGGCGATCGATGTTGAAGAGATTTTTTGGCAATTTTGGCGAATATAACCTTATATTGCTATCACTTGACACATTTTTTTTAAACGTCCTTATTTTAAGTGAACTAATTATAAAATATATTAAACATAACAATAGAAAAGTAATGGCTATACTCTTTCGCATTTTTTAAAATAGTTAAGAAAAAGTAAATAAAACATTTGTCCATTAATTTATATTACTAATCATTTATATACAGTTTTTTCCAGTTTTAAAAAATCAAAATAAGTACTAAACTAATTAAATTTTTTATACAGCGAGCGTTTTTAATAATGCGACTTTGGAGCTAAAGAACCTGTAGTACAGTCGACACAAGTTAACGCAAACAAATGTTTATTTACACAACTAAATTAAGTTTTGTGGAAAATTACAAACTAATTAATTAATTGATTAAATCAATTTAATTATTAAATTATTTTGTAAAATTATTCTACAATATTGTTGTTTTCATAAATAATATAAATTATTTTTTCAAGACAAACTTAGATCTACTATACACAATTTTCGCGAATATCGAGAGAACACTTTTTGTTTTTTTTTCATTTCAATTATTTAATATAAAGTATTACGCAACACTCAATTTTAACCACTTTGATTTTTATTAATTTTGTTAGTTTCTCTGAAAACCTTAATTTTTTAGATAGAATTACCGATATAGAAATAAGTTCGATGCATGAAACAAGTTTTGTATTAAATGAGGACAAGTTGTGGTTAACTTTAACGTCACTTTAATATTTTGCATACGGTATATAAGCCAATTTAATTAAAAGTTCTCTCTTAAACCAATGAGTTTTAGAAAAATATTTTTTTTTCTTCTCCCAAAATAACTATCTCTGTGCGTATTTCTTCTTGTTTATTAGATTATTATTTAATTTTTAATTTTTTTAATAATTTAATATCTCATTTAAAAAGTCGTTTTATAATTCATATGACGACCAAATCACTATTTTTACGTATGTTCGCTCATATCTGGTCAAAAAATCTACTTAAATTATGTTTTTCTTTAGTATTAAATTAAATCAATACTATTTTATTTTTATAAAATAGATTATTCAGCTGAGATTATTATTCAAATTAATGGTTGCTTCCATTATAAAATCAATTTTCAAAAATATGAATAAAATGATAACTTTTTCTGTTAGTTTTCAAAGATAACACATATATTTCACAATTTCGTGAACAAAATAGAGACATTTCGAATGCTAATTATCAGCGGTTCCTTTTTCCCATCAAATTGGAAAATATTTTTCGTTGAAAATCGACAGAATTCGGCAAGAATTAAATGTGCAAAATCAACGAACCAAATTTAAAAACTTTAAATTACGAATAAAATAGTTTTATGCTCTATTCGTGACATATAGTAACCCATAGTTGGCTAACATTTTATAACAATAATTTTCGTCTAATTCAACACAATATAGAAATTGCAAGTAAAATGTTTTATCGCAACACTATGCTTGAAGATGCGTATAAAAGATAATTAGATTGTTTGCTATGGAACTAAGCAAATAACTGATTTATATATTTTATGGATCGTAAACTAAACGCTATCTAGTGTTCAAATTGAGCTCAGTATGTGTCTAAGATTAATTAATTCAATAGACTAAACTGAAACTTCTAGCATATAAATTTGAAAATTAGGGATATTCAATATTTCATGATTAGGGCTTTGAAAATCGTTAACTAACGATTCACTTTTTTCAAACGAATTACTTTATTCGAACTCTATGTAACTTAATATTAATTATCGTAGATCTTAAATTGACTACAAATTGTTTTAAAGAATTTAACGATTTTAAATATATTTAACGATTTCAAGGAGATATTTTAAAATGTATTAAAAATCAAATTAATTAATAATATCATACGAAAATATTCTCATTTAAAATTTATTAATTTTGTTCGCTAAAAGTTCTGGATTAATATACTCAGAATAAGCGATTATTTCTTAAAATATTACCAATAACTTTAATAAGTTATATTCATTTTAAAATAAAAAAATTTTCCATAACAGAAATTTTTTAAATAATAAGATTTTAAGGTTTAGATAACTATTACTCATTTTTAAATTAATTTTGAATCTAAAATTTCTAACGAATCTTTTCAACGATTTTGGAACTTTTTCTTACGATTAACAAACGATTTAGCACTATTTTTCTAACGATTTTCAAAGCCCTATTTATTATTTATGGTATTTTTATTTAATTTTTAACAATTAATAATTATTAGTCGTCATATTCAGGAAAATCCTTCTTTTTATATAATATAATTATAATTGAGAAGTGTCGTATCGCTTTTATAAAGTGTGACCTTTGATGTCACAAATTAATGAGTGAATGAATGAATTAATGAATTCAAATGAAATGAAAATTTTATTTAATAAAAATTTTAAAAAAATTGAACAAAGGAAACTCATCAGTGATGAGTGATAAAACGGATTTTGATTGATTTGATTGTCATTGTTTGAAAGTCGGAAGCGAGAAGAAGAGAAATGGAAAGTGTGGTCCTATTTATAGGTACAAATGGGGGGTCTTGTGATGAAATGATGGCCCAGAAATGAAATGATTTTGTGGAGGTGTCCTCTGGGGGCACAAAAGTAAAAGGTAAAAGTTGAAATATTTTGACTTTTACTTTTGCTTGAAGTAACAGTAAAATACAAGCAAAATTAAAGTTTCTAACGAAAGCAAAAGTAAAATTGCTTAAATTCTTTTAAATTAAAAATAAAAGATATAAAAAAAATTAAAATACAATCAAATTTAAATAAACCTCAAAACAAAAGTAAAAGAAATGCAAAATTTAAAAGTAAAACAACACTATAATTGATACATTAAAATATGTGCATGAATCACACCAAACCAATTATTTTGAACCCTATTTATTTATTGTTACTGAAAATACTGAATTTTACTTAAAATTCGGAAAATGTAAATTAATCCTGAATTTTTGTTTTCATGTTATTTATTAATATAACTATAAAACTGCGTGTTATTTGAATATTTCTGGATAATTATTTGGATAAACTAAACTTTCAAAAATTCATGGTTAAAAAGACTTCGTTTCATAAGAAAATTCATTCGAATTCCAGCTAAAAACAACATTAGCGCCACCAGTTTCATTTGTTGTCTCCAGAACTTTCCACATTGCATGATAACTTGTTATTTTGTTAGAATCGAGTATTGCAAGGTAATTAATCAATAAATAAAATAATTTTTTATAGACTAATATAAAATTGATTTTCCTGAATAATCCTGAATTTAAAACTTTTTTCCTAATTCTTTCTTGAAATTACTAGGCTTTAGTCCTGAATTAGACGACTCAAATAATTATATTGCTTTCGCCAAAATTTTTGAGATTTTAAAAATTATTAAACATGTTAGAATTCGAATGAATATTCACTTTTAAAGCAGATAAGTGACTTAATAATTTGTTTAGTCAAAACATACCTTTCATGGCCAAAATTTAATTTTAATAAATCATGCCATTACCAAAGATTAAAGAAAAAGTGTAATCAAGACAAAATTAAATTTAATATCAAAGTCAGATAATATATGACGTTTATGATCTTATTTTTATGTGAATGAGCTTCAAAATTTCGATCAAAGCGTTTGTTAAGAACTACGTATATGATAACTATTATTTCCTATTTGTAATTTCATTAACAAAAATACAAAATGATTATAAAATTATAAGGTTATAATGTTTATTAAAATAATTTTAATTATTTTTATTTGATTATTTGACTTTTTTTCCATCAGCAAAGTTGGTATGTAAATACGAAATATTGGTATCAACAAATAATTATCTTCGCTGTAAAAAGTTTTCTATGGATGGTGAGTTCGCCGTAACATTATTGCCGTAAAGTTACGCAATTATAAGCAATACGATTCTAACGTTATAATGCATTTAAGTTTGTGAAAGTTTGTTGATCCAAAATATTGTGAATGCATCACTTACTTTACGATTAGTACTACTGGAGTGATGATAGATTGTTTATTTCTTATTTTGCATTATAATGGGAGTATCAAATGAATAGGGTTTTGAAAATCGTTAAAAGGCTAAAGATTTAGAATATATATGATGATCTTATTGAAATTATCTTTCTAGTCTACAAAATTGACTAATAACAATAAAGTAACAAATAATTTCTTTCTAAGACTAAGACTTAGAATTATTTTCATGTCCTTCAAAAACATAAAAATGGATCTCAGTTTCATTAGTTTCTTCTATTGTAATGTCTAGATCATTCTAAAACATAACTCTTTCTAAGGAAAAAGAAAATGTTTTAAATAAGAGAATAGTTATGTTAACGTCAACGCACTTTTAAAATATTGCAAAATCTAAAAACTTCTAACAATTGTCAAAACTCTAATACTGTAATGATAGAATTGATGTCGTTGTGTTCAATTTTTAAATACGCTAATATTGAAAATATTCAAACACGTTTGATGAAGCGAACCCTTAAACCTAGTTATAGTTTATAAGGCATACTACACAATGTACTAATTGATAGTTAAAATTTACTATTCAAACAATTAGCGAAAATTGTTATCTTTATTTGTTTTTACGTTCGTTCAATTTAAAGAAAAAATAAAGATATTCTAATATTCAAAGTAAAAAATATAAAGCGTCTCTATTGTAATTGAATTTCCAAAGCGTAAGCACGCTTTACGGAAAGCAAATAAGTTTGTGTATAATATCGCTGAACAATAATTTAATTATATTTTAAAACGAATTAAGGTATAAATAATAACTAAATACTTATTATATAACCTAAGAATAATAACGTTTAAATGAAAATTTTAATTTACTATTCTATTAATAATCCATATTTCGTTGTTTATTTGTAAAATGAAGCAATTATATGTTCTCGACGTCATATGGGAATTATTAAATAATAAAGAGAATCAAATGTAATATTTAATTAATGTATTAATTAGGCATTGTTTTCCTTTAAATTTTTTACAAAATGTCAAAATATAACTTATAACGTAAAACAATCAAAAATGGAAAATATTTATTTTGAAAAAACTTTTTCCAGTTTTAATAAAATTTCATGTATTGCAAAATTATTACTATGCGTGAAGAATAGGGAAGTACTGATGCAAAATAAGTCTAAAATATAGCGTTAAGATAACTATTTTTTTTTGATTTGTCAATATTTATTTACTTAAACAAATAAAATTTTATTATTGTTATATCAATAACTGATTCATTGAATGAATCAATGGATGTTTGAGAAATTCTTATTATTTATTTTTTAAACAAAAAGTATTATACAAAAGAGAATACAGTTTTGTAAATGTTGAGAAATTCACTTTCGTAAAAACATTACAAAAATAAAATTTAAAAATTATAAATACGTAAAAGTGGAATGACGGAAA
Organism: Phthiracarus laevigatus; assembly: GCA_034700185.1. NCBI lineage: Eukaryota > Metazoa > Arthropoda > Arachnida > Sarcoptiformes > Phthiracaridae > Phthiracarus > Phthiracarus laevigatus. The sequence goes on from JAQIXJ010000335.1 coordinate 28,012, forward strand.
ATATTTTTCTATTTTAAACCTTGGTATTAATGTATTACTTAAGTTTTTTATTAAGTGAACGGAATATTAATTATAAGTTTATTGTGTAATCAAAATTGACTATTTTAGTTTTACCATTAATAAATATGCGAATAAACCATAATATGCATATTTAACTAAATAAGCACCTTATTTATACTGTCGATTTAATTTGAAATGTTTTTCGCAGCACAATATTTTATGCTCGTATTCTAGGAATTTTCATCACTTTTCAAAAATATTATTCGTTTCCCTTTGAGGTTTTATTAAATCTTATGAAGCTAATATGAATATTAGAAACAATATTTTTGCTAAATTACTAATCAATAAATATAGCCAAAATTATCATATGTTCATGCAATTATACAGATACAGTATATGGAAAAATTTAATAAATTTTAGATGACTATTAATCCATAGTTATAAAAAGTGGACATGTAATTGTTACGACATGTGTAGAATAATAATGTTATTGGCAATACCGTATGTTGTGGAGTATGCACGCATTGACTGAATGCAATGCCCAATAACCGGCATATTGAGGGACAAAATACAAAATCATAAGATTCAATCTCGTTTCTACCACATCTAAAAATATGAAGCTATTATCAACTAATAAATATTGGGTATACGAAAATTTACGTCTACTATATGTTTCTATTAAAAATGATTTGGACATGAACTTATTTAATTTAGTTGAATTGAATGAAAATAGTGTTTATTAGGTTAGCGGGTATGCATTAGAGTATGTGATCGCGATTGTCGCTAACATTCGCATTACAACACATTCCCTTAAACACACCAATGGGCTGCACTGAGCTGCGTCGTGATTGGCTAATAAAATCAGGCGAGAAAATGATTTCATGGCATATCACCTGATCTAACATGTAATACAAGGCATAAACGCGTATTGCGAGTGTGTGTGTGTGCGCTCTGTATGATCAAAGAACGTATGATAGCATTCCATTGGGATTTTTTTTGGTTTAGAGGAAAGTTTGAATAATCCCTATATAATTGTCTATTAGTTTGACAATTGCTATATTACGCCAACAACTCTACGAATAAAACACACGTCCACTTTAAAACTATTATACGTTAACTTAAAGTGCATTACGTTACTACTATTTATATAACTGTTTAACGAGTTATCGATTTATATATTTATTTGTTTTTTATTTTCGTCACGAATCACAAAATTAAACGTAAGTTTCAATTGTTAATATTAAATCGCTTTATTTTCTAAATACTTTTACGTATCCATAACCATATGATTTGACCGACCCTTCGCTTATTTCCTCTAAAGTTTAACCTGTTTTTGTTAATCAATATTTAATGCAAATATGTGTTATATAATAATTAGTTATTAGTCGATATTATCGTTTATTAAATAACCTGAAAACAGATTCGTTTTAAGCGAACGCTTTTCTATATTACAATATAAAAATGAGGGAAATTTTTTAAATTGTTATTTCTACTTTCAATTTGGATAATAAGGATAAAGTTTTCTAAAACTATATAAATATTTTAAAAATAAATTGAAAATTAAAGGGAGTTAACCGAAACAGTTTGCGGTCACAGCCGCTAAACATGAGATATCGAGCAAAACTTGTGTCCATTCAGTTATAATAAATAAGTAGAAATTGAATTACGGTTTTTATCCATTATGTTCGGTGTGTGTCACAAATCGGTTTCGGTTATCTAAAATTTTAATTTTAAGGCAATAGGAAATAGTGCGTATTAGTAATTGTTTCAAATAGTTTTACTTTTTATTATCGTATTGTTGATAAATAAATATTGTTCAAAATTGTGATTTGAAACGCGTTGTTTTGTTAAATGAAAAGTTTTACAGTTTAAAAATTGTTGAACGCGCCTAAAGAGGGACAGTAACCAAAACGGAAACCGATTATAGTTAAAATTGTTGCATATATACATTATATTCGATATTAAAAATCAAATTTCGGCAATAATACGAGTAATGCCCTTGTATTTAATTTAATAATTAATATTAGTTCATTTCGATTGATCCACTATTAAAGTATTTTTTCCGATTTATTGTTTATAATTTTAACTTAAAAACTACCTAACGATACGATACAGTACTACAAATAATTTAATATTTTTCGCTATGTTTTATTAAGAATGTTCCACTTAATTGTTTTAACCGATATTTTTATTAACCATTTATAATATTCTCATTGTAATTGTAATCTATTAAAATTTGTTTGTTTTGTTCATTCACTATAATATAACTTATCAATTTATTTTATCATGTTTTATGACGTTTTTTACCGCTTTTACTGTTTAAAGTTTTAGCTTTAAGCACACGTTTTCCTTCTTTATGACATTTCTGGCATGAATCATATTTTTAAGACAAATCGAAACAATGCTTGAAAAAGTTATTAAGTTAAAAATTATAATTATTGAATTTTATTTGCTTATTCAAAATTAAATTTACCAAAAATGCTTCGCGAAAAAAATATTAATAAAATTAAATGATCGTGAAATTAAGAATTGCCTGAAGTGTATGTTGTTTGAGGGGATTTTCCAGATACGAAAGTTTTTTCCACTGCGGGACATGACATGACCGGTGGAAAATAATGCTAGTATTGCAACATTGAATGCAAACTGAAAAATCGATTTAATTTACTGTGACTGATATCTTTTTTAGCTGTAAAACGAAATATATTTTTGCATTTCTGTAAATTCCGCCGTAGTTTTAGAAAATAGAAACTCCAAACTTAAAGTGGTTTCACCTAAATTGAAAATTTTAAGCTAAAAAATTCTACGAACTTTTATATACTGTATATATATATTTATAAAAAAATATTTTATTTCATTTCACGAATATTCTAGTAAAAAAGTATATATTTCAATATAATGTATATAGAAAATTTATTTATGATCTATAATGATAATGTATTTTTCAGTTGATTATTAAAAATGCCAGCTGCTTCAGGAGAACCAGTTTATTGCTCAGATTGGGCATCAGGTGATGGCCAAATGCCTGTTTGGGAAATGAACGATGAAATCGTTATAAGTGGTATCGCCGGTCGTTTTCCCGAATCGGACAGTATCGACGAATTGAGAGATAATCTTTATAATAATGTAGATATGATCACCGAAGATGAGCGAAGATGGCCATTAGGTATTAATGTTTTATTGGTTTGTTTTTACAATTTTATTATAAGAAACTGATTTTCAAGGTTTATATGGACTTCCAACTCGTAGCGGAAAAATTAAGGATTTAAGCAAATTTGATGCTCAATTTTTTGGTGTTCACGGAAAACAAGCCAATCTTATGGACCCTCAGGCGAGATTGTTATTGGAATTGACATACGAAGCTATGGTTGATGCTGGTATGCTATTTCTACTCATTCGAAAATTAATCAGTAATCTTAACTTTATATCAATTGTTTTAAATTTTAAAAGGCGTAAATCCGCAAACACTTCGTGGATCAAAAACTGGTGTATATGTTGGCGCGTGTGTTTCAGAAGTAGAGGAAGGTCTTGCTATGGACATATCAAAGGTTTCGGGTTACGCTCTTACGGGATGCAGTCGTTCTATGTTTGCCAATCGAATCTCGTACACATTCGACTTACAAGGACCAAGTTATGCGTTGGACACTGCGTGTTCGTCCAGTTTTTTGGCGCTTCAACAGGCAGTTTTAGGGCTTAGAACAGGTCAATGCGATGCCGCTATTGTTGGTGGAGTTAATATATGTTTGCGACCCGTTTCTGCGCTACAGTTTCACAAACTAAACATGCTTTCTATGGATGGAAAATGCAAGTTTTTAGACGCATCTGGAAACGGATACGTACGCTCTGAAACTTGTTCGGTCATATTTTTGCAACAGAAAAGTCAAGCGAATAGAATTTACGCGTCTATTCTTCACGCTAAGACTAATACCGATGGTTATAAAGAACAAGGCATTACGTATCCGTCGTGGAAAGCTCAGGCAGCTTTAATGAAAGCAACGCTAAACGAGGCTGGAATCAAACCCAATGAAATCAAGTTTGTTGAGGCGCACGGAACTGGAACTAAAGCAGGAGATCCTTCAGAAGTACACGCAATTGCCGAAGCATTCTGCAAAAATAGGGACGAACCGTTATTGCTCGGTGGTGTGAAGAGTAATTTAGGGCATTCAGAACCTGCGTCTGGTTTGTGTTCTCTCGCGAAAATCTTAATCTCTTTCGAAAATAAATGCATTCCAGCAAACTTGCACTTTAGTACCCCAAACCCCGAAATTCCTGAACTAATTAATGGAGATATTAAACCAGTGGTAGAAAACACTCCATTTAATGGAGGTATTGTTGGCCTTAATTCGTTTGGATTTGGTGGCGTTAATGTGCACGTTATCGTCAAATCTCACGAAAAAGAATTCAAACCTGACAGTTATAATATTGTTGAGCAGATTCCACGATTAATCTCTATTTCTGGACGAACTGAAGAAAGTGTTAGCTATATTTTTGATTTTATCGAACAAAACCCTAAAAAAGTAACGCGTGAATTGTTGGCATTATTAAATAATGTATCAAAAACTACAGAATCATCGGGAATGAATTATCGCGGTTATATGATCGCGAAGCAAGCAGTTGAAGACGCGCCCGCATTCCCGAGAGAGGTTTCGCGAGTTCCGGAAAAACGTCCGCTTTGGTTCATATTCTCAGGTTAATAATTACAAATAAAATATCTAATAACTATTATTTACTTACATATTCATATTTTAAAGGCATGGGCAGTCAATGGACAGCAATGGCTAAAGGAATGATGAAATTGGATATATTTTCGAAATCAATAGAAAAATCAGCGGCAGTATTGAAACCATACGGAGTTGACTTATTGCACCTTATATTAAGCGATGACGACCAAGCTTTGGAGACAACCGTTGCTCCATTCGTAGCCATAGCAGCCGTACAAATAGCTTTAGTCGATTTTCTACGCGCACTCGAGATCGAACCTGACGGTATTGTTGGACATTCTGTCGGTGAATTGGGATGCGCTTACGGCGATGGATGTTTCAATTCAGAACAGATGTTGCTGGCGGCTTATTGGAGAGGAAAATGCGTGGAAGACGCTCATTTGCCACGAGGATTGATGGCTGCCGTGGGCTTATCGTGGGAGGAAGCGAAACGTCGCTGTCCTAAAGGTGTTGTGCCCGCGTGTCATAATTCAGAAGATTCGGTCACAATATCAGGCGCTTACGAACCAACACTCAAATTCTTAGAAGAATTGCGATCCGAAAACATTTTTGCGCGAGAAGTTAAGAGTTGCGACGTCTCATTCCACAGTTACTTTATGGATGCAATCGCGCCAACACTTTTAGAAAAGCTAAAACAAGTCATTCCCGGCGCAGTTGAAAGAAGCGCGCGTTGGATTAGTTCGTCGGTTCCCGAAACTCGTTGGAACGAAGAGTTGGCAAAATATTCTGCGCCCGCTTATTACGTAAATAATTTAACGTCTCCAGTATTATTTCAAGAAGCCATACAACACGTACCCAAAAACGCTATAATCATTGAAATCGCGCCTCACTGTCTGCTTCAGGCCATTTTGAAACGCAGTTTAGGATCGGAAATATCTTATATTGGACTAATGAAAAGAAATAATAATGCCGGAAATTTGGATATGCTTTTGTCGGCTGTGGGCAAATTGTATATGTTAGGTCTCAATCCTAAAGTCGAAAATCTTTACCCAAAAGTTGAGTTTCCTGTACCGCGAGGAACGCAATCCATAAGTCCTTTGGTAAAATGGGATCACTCGCAGAATTGGTTGGTCACCTTATATCCCGAATATTTCAATCCAAGCAGTTCTTCCGATTATGTGGTTAAAGTGGATATACAGGAAGGCGAAGACGAATACTTAGCTGGACATTGTATTGACGGTCGTGTACTTTTCCCCGCAACCGGATATTTAATGCTTGCATGGAAAATGTTGGCTAAAATGAAGGGTCATTTCCACGACAAATTGCCCATCGAATTCGAAAACGTGACTCTACATCGCGCCACTATATTACCAAAACAGGGTCAAACCAAATTTGTCATTAGAATGATGGAAACGAGCGGAGAATTCTCTGTGAGCGAAGGCGGAACCATCGCAGCCACAGGACGCGTATTCGTTCCCGAAGAAAATTTCCTTAATTTGCAACACTTATTAACAGATGGTTCGGTTACGAATGTTGATGACTTGAAATTAGAACCGAAAGATATTTACAAGGAATTACGAATTCGAGGTTATGACTACGGACCCACTTTTCAAGGACTTACCGAAGCAACCGCTGATGGACGTCACGGAAAAATTAAGTGGACTGGAAGTTGGATCAGTTTTGCTGATGCTATGCTACAAATCGGAATCCTCGGTAAATCGACGCGAGGTCTGTACCTTCCCGTTAGATTTCAATCTGTTCGTTGTGATCCACGAATTATAACCCAAACTGTGGAAGCTTTGGGAGATAATCCTTGTCTTGACGTTGTTTCCGATCCGCGAGTTAATGTATGCATTGCTAAAGGTATCGAAATTCGTGGCTTGAAAGTGAATTTAGCTCCGCGAAGACAGGGCGCTCAAGTGCCTACACTGGAAAAGTATAGCTTTGTTCCTTATTTTGAGGATAATGTTCTCGAAAGTAGCGATAAAACAAATTTAGACGAATATATTCAAGTTTGCTCATCATTAGCGCGTCAAGTTTTAGAGGCTTCTGGAAAGAATGCGTCGCAAATACAAGACATTTTGAATGGCTATAAAACAGCGGATGAGAGCGTTCTCCGCAATTATTTGGTGGCTCCGTTGGAAGAACACGCTTTACTCAGAGTACTCAAAGATTTATTAACCTCTGATAAAAAAGTTTCGCTTAAAGAAAATGTACAAAAAGTATTGAATAGATATAGTAAAGAGTTATCAAAAGATTTATTAGCGAATGTATTCGTAAAACAACGCTTTCTTCGACCAGCTTTGGACGTTGTAATAGAAAACACTCCTCAAAGAAAGTTGAACGTACTTGAAGTTAATTCAAGCTATAATATATTGTACAATACAATTACATCGTTGGTCGACGCTTCAAGTTTTTCTTTGAATTTAAATTACTCGTTGGCTCATCCGTCGCCAACTGATTTAACCCAAGACCTCGGAGAAACAAAAATAGCCCAATGGAATGTAGCGAAATCTCTTGTACCGTCAGAAGCATCAACTCAAGACTTAATTGTGTACAAAGATGTTTATTCGTGCGCAACCACTGCTAATGTTGTGAATTTGGAAGCATTGCTCAAATCTCTTTAATCTATAGTTAAAGACAATGGATTTGTGATAGCGTTGTTACGCACAACGCTCACTCCAGCCGAACGTCATATATATAAAGTAAGCGAAATCGATTTACCAGCAAAAAAAGCCGAAGAATTTTAATCTAAAGCCGAAAAAGTTGGATTTTCCATCGTTAATAACAAATCCGATACGTTTACGTCACCCGTAATACTTTTGCGTCAAGTTCCGATACGTTTACGTCACTCGTAATACTTTTGCGTAAAGTTATACCGAAAAGTGTCGAGAATCAAACCGTTTTAGAAATAGTTATTTCTAAATACGAACCGTGGGTCGAAAATCTGAAAGAAACAATACAAGAGCATCAGAGAAAACAAGTTGGCGAAAACATATAGCTCGTAGCGAACGATTCGCCAGCGAATGGTGTGGTCGGTCTTGTTAACTGTTTGCGTCTAGAACCAGGTTAAGATAAAATAAGATGCATATTTAATGCAAGTAAATAGAGTAAACATAGAAGTTCTTTGCCTCTGGTTTCTTTCGAAAAATCCATTTACTCGGATCTGCTTAAAAAAGATATAGTTAAGAATGCTTACAGAGAAGGAAAATTCGGATCTTTTAGACACTTTGAATTAAACGAGTTGAGAGGAAGAGTTAATAGACACTGAACACGCATACTTAAATGTGGTCACAAGAGTCGATTTATCCAGTTTGCAATGGTATGAGGCGCAACATAAATATTGGCCAATTTGAACGCCACTCATAGAAAACCAAATGAACCACGGCAAAATTACCACCCTATGCTTTGCCCGGTGATATGGCGCTGCAGGACAGTATTCTTGGATTAGAGTTTGCGGGAAGACCAAAGCGGAAAAAGAGTAATGGGTATGGTTGCGGCAAAAGGTTTGGCGACCACATTTATAATCGATGATCAAGAGTTTTTATGGCCAATTCCTGAAAATTGGTCGATGGAAAACGAGAGTACTGTACCTGTTGTTTATGGTACCGCTTGTTACGCTCTTATAGTTGAAACATCAAGCGGAAGAAGCGTTCCGTTAGATGGCTGACATACATTATTTGTTTGGTTTATCTTGACGATATTTGCATTTATTCAAAAACCTTTGAAGATCACCTAACCCACTTAAAAATTGTTTTCGAAAGACAAAAGAACATAATTTAAAACTACAACCCGAAAAATGCAAGTTTTTATGCGAAGAAGTTAAGTATTTTGGACACTTTATTTGTCCAGACGGAATTAAACCCGATCCAGATAATGTCAAAGCAATAGAAAATTTTCCTATTTTAAAATGGCTTAAATTTGTTAGATCGTCTCTAGGAATGTGTTCCTATTACTCGGATTACATCGAAGATTATGCATATATTGCGAAACCGTTATTCAATTTACTAAAGAAATAAACTTTATTCGAACGGAACATTAACGAACATACATCATTCATTATCATAAAATAGAAATTAAGCAACGCTCCTGTATTGATCCACTTTAATCCCGAAAACATTGTTATTTTGTATACTGATGCATGCGAGCAGTCTATGGGTTTTATATTATCGCAAGTTGATAAAAAAATAGAATCAGTCATTTGTAATGGAAGTAAAATGTTTGACAAACATCAACTTCGATATGCAATAACTGAAAAAGTAGTATTGGCTATTGTATACGCTATAACAAAATTAAGACATTACCTACTAGGTATCGAGTTCACAGTTAGAACTGACCATCACGCTTTATACTGGATGTCGCTAGTTAAAAATCCAAATGGTAGACTAGCAAAATGGGCATTACGTTTATCGGATAACAATTTTATTATTCAGTATCGATCGGGACGACAACATGTGAATATTAGCAGCTATCCTGTTGATCAGAGTAACTAATTTAGACGAGTTCTCATTATTATAAATCGATTTAATTGATGTCGTATCTTCACAACGAGCAGATGAATGGTGTCAGGCAATATTATTATCTTTGGAAAAAAATTCGATAAAATTTTCAGATAAATATTGCATGATTGATAATAAATTACACCGAATATTTATAAACGAAGAGAATATGTGTTCCTTTAAACCTTCGAAATAATAAAGTATAAAGCATGCAAGCAGATATTACAGCAGCACATGTAGGTTTTATTAAAACCTGAATCAATATTAGAAAACGGTTTTATTGGCCAAAATTAGAAAAAACCGTTAGACAATTTGTCAGAGCCTGTGTAGTTTGCCAGGCACGTAAAAAGGAGAAAATTGAAAAGGGTTATTTACAGTCGATAAAAGTTGGCGAACCATTTGAAATGGTTGGTCTTGACATTATAGGCCTTATTGACAAAGGAGTCAAAAGAAAATTATACATAATAATGGCTGTTGACTATGCAACGAGATATTTAGAAGCAAAAGCTATACACAATACCAGCTCTAAAACAGTTGCCAGTTTCTTATTATTTAATGTAGTATTAAGACACTGAGCAATCGAAAAAGTATTAACAGATCGTGGAAGTCAATTTATAACAAATTTCACAGAAGAGATTTTCAAAATCACTAATACTTAGCATATCAAGTCATCTGGGTACGCACCTACAACTTCTGGAGCGGTTGAGAGCTCAAACCAATCCATTAAGGGGATGCTGTTCAGTTATTAAAATGAAAACCATTGAAATATTTAAAACATTATTTCAATGCTTTCAGATTATGCAGTTGACTTTCCGCTTAATCATTCAGAACAATTATTTTTCTGTATTTGCATACAACACCCATCTACAAAGCTCATAAAAGGCGTCTCCTTTTAACCTGATTTTTGGGAGAGAAACGAAGTTACCAATTGATTTAAAATAAGGCGTTATACCGAAGACCAATTTTCGGTTGGTAATCCCTCAGAAATTAGACAGAGCTAGAGAATTAGCAAAGAAGGATTTGAAAATAGCCCAAGAAAAACAAAAGCGAAAATATAACAAAAAATCATCGCAATGTAGATTTTGAAGAAAACGATTTAGTGCTGCTATATACACTTATCGGAAAACCTGGCGTTTCCAAAAAAATTAAATTTCAAGTTTAGAGGACATTACAAAATATTAGAGAGAACCTCACAAGTAAGTTACCAAATTTGTGAAGAAGGACATCCGAATAAATCACAAATCGCACATGTAAGAAGATTAAAGAAGTTCCATAGCATCGAATTACATTAAATATACTAAATAACTAAAATTCTATTGTTTTAAATTAATACGAGTCTTATGAGGAGGGATATGTGACATCTCGAATTCTCATGTCACATGCAACATTAATCCATTACATAACATAACCCAATACAGACAGACCCGACAGACCCGACAGTCCCGACAGACCCGACAGACCCGACAGTGCCGACAGACCTGACAGACAGGACAGACCCGACAGACCCGACAGAACCGACAGAACCGACAGAACCGACAGGACCGACAGAACAGACAGAACAGACATTATTCCAATCTGTAACGTTATTCCAATACGTAACGTTATTCCAATACGTAACGTTATTCCAAAACGTAACGTTATTCCAATAAGTAACGTTATTCAAATACATAACGTTATTCCAATACGTAACGTTATTCCAATACGTAACGTTATTCCAATACATAACGTTATTCCAATACATAACGTTATTCCAATACGTAACGTTATTACAATACGTAACGTTATTCCAATACTTAACGTTATTCCAATACGTAACGTTATTCCAATACGTAACGTTATTCCAATACGTAACGTTATTCCAATACGTAACG
>JAQIXJ010000336.1:0-39032 GCA_034700185.1 Phthiracarus laevigatus
CTCACTCACTCACTCACTCACTCACTCACTCACTCACTCACTCACTCACTCACACTCACTCACTCACTCACTCACTCATCATGAAATTTTTATTTACAATATTTTTTTAAAAAATTTAAAATACAGAAAATAACATAGGAGAAGTGAAATTCATTGTTGTAATAATAGAATCAGGTATATCTAATAAGATAATTATTATTCTAAGGATATTGAACGTAATTTGTTTTTTAATTAGCTTATTAATATAATTATCGCGGATAGCCTAGAGTCTAAAAATTTATCGTTTAAAAAGTTAATATGAGTATTATTATTATTAGTCACATTAAAATCTAATTTCAAGATGTAAAAATTGCACAATAACAACAACGTGAGATCATTTATGTAATTTTTTATTGATCTGAAGTAATTAAATCATAAAAGGCATTTTCAAGGAAAACTCAATCGAAAAATTATGGTGGATCTTAAAAATTTAAGAAGCTAAGGGTATATCAATGCTAAAAAATAATTTTATTTCAAAAATAAATGCTGTAATTTGTATTACTATTTCTTTTTGTGCAATTGCAGAGAAAATTCATATACAGTAAATAAACTAAGTTCAAATATTTAGTTTATACTTATTAGCTTCTATTTTGAAATTTTTATTCAATTTTATTGGCTTCTTCTGTACTTAACCTATTTGTGAGTCGAAAATTTTAACACTATTACAAGTTATTTCAATGCAATTTTTTCTTTATTTTAATCTATTTATTATAGTATAAGCTAATTGCATAAAAACCATTGTGTTGTACGAAATGCCAAATCGTAGTTCGCCTTTCAGGATCCGTTTTTCAAATTGATCCTTTAGTAATATAGTAATTGTAATTCGAATTTTAAAAAATTAAGTATTAAATATTTGCTAAAATAATTTTAAGATGGGGTTTGTATAGAACAAGGTCGACAACAATATATATGTTAAAACATTAGATTTAAATAAACTGAAAAATAAATTAAAGAGATTGAGTGTTCCAATTTTTGCAATTCAACGATAAAAGTTTTTAAAAAAGCAATATTTTAATTTTATGTTAATAATCAACATTAAGTTACAAATATATTTTCTAACATTAAAGGATCGCGCTTTCAGCGCGAAAGGAAGGACGCGCGACGCGCTCCCTTGTATAGGTAGAGAATGGATAATACTAATTACAACAGTAAATCTATAACTTAATTTCAAATTTATTTAAATTTACTGTTAGTTTTTACAACGATAAATTATTTTTGTAATACTTTTTATATTGATATTGTTGCCTTTTAAGAATTTTAATTGATTATTGTGACTGCGTATATAACTCTACACATTGTGGGACAAATTATAAATATAATTAACTGAGATAATACTTTGCGTAATAATCAGTGTTAATTAAATTTAAAATAGTAATTTAAATTCGTCCACGAGAATTAGTATTGTTAACTTTAAATTACTTCAATTTATTTAAGTTTGATTTATCGGTTGATTGAGCACATATAACTTTATTCAGTTGTTTTCCAATTTTAAGGCTTAATCATAAGCTAATAATACATTAAATTTAAAATATTAACATATTATTATTCCTGCAAACTTTCCCTTTAACTCTAAATATATGCTGCTTGATACCAAATAAAGTAAAAAAATTATATTTTTCAGATAAAATAAAATTTTTATAGTTTAATGGAAACATAATTACGTCTTCACAAAAAAAATTATATTTTACAAAAAACCTAAACACAGAAAATGTAAACTTATGTAAAGTGAATATGAGGCTAAATATGTTTCCTAAACTTTTCTACAAAATAATGTATTATATAAGTTAGTTTGCTTAAAATATGTAGTAATGAATTCTTTAATGTTTTAAAATTTTTATATAAAACTAGCTTCAACGGAACCCGCTTTGCGGGAATTAAATCATTTAAAACTATTTAATTCGCTCACAACAATAAGCAATAATCTCTTTATTGCAATCATAGCAGAAAATTATATTTATCTCGTTGTAAGTTATTGTTCTATTGTAACTAGTTGAATCTATCACATTACTTTTCTAGTGTAATTCAACAATGTTTTATAATGGTTAAAGCCTTTCAGATATTGTTAGTTAACGTTAGTAAAATTAACTGATTTTAATATTGTAGGAGAACGTGAGAGAGAGAGAGAGAGAGAGAGAGAGAGAGAGAGAGACAGAGAGAGAGAGATCATTCTTTTAGTATAATAAGGATTACCGAAATTTAAAAAATTTTAATCAAAAAATTGTGATTAAATTTTAAAAATTAAAATTTGTTGAAGAATTATCACAGAAATTTGTTAATTCAGCTGTATTTTCAAACAAAATTTATTTATTGTCAAAGATTTTTCACATAATGTTTAGTTAACTTTGTTAGAGAAACTTTACGTTTAGAATACACTGTATGTACAAAAAGTATATTATAACAATACTCTTATATCCTTAAGAGTAATTAAAATGGCTAATCTGCTTTTTGCGTCAATTGTTGGTCATAGTGCGTGAATTAATAAAGTTAAATAGCTTGCAAGAATACAGTTAACGCTGCTTATACAAAATAGGCTCAGTCTGTTAAACAATATATGATTTAAATTCAAATATCAATAGATTGTAATTAATTTGAATATTGATAGTTTAGTTTAATCATTAGGTTAGGTATAGGTGAAGCATAACTTAAATTAGTCTATGTTTCACCGTACCGATATTTTTTAGTTATATAATTTAATTTATACTAAAGTATTGTTACAATCGCGCGATATAAACAAAGGATGACACAAAATGCATAATCCCCATTTAAATTGCATTATTAATGTGCCAAAACTAACCTTTGGTTTAACTTGTCATTCAAATAAATACCCAATTTAAATAAAGATCAGTCATGGATTTTTTTTTTAAATATTGAAATCCATTTTACGCTATGGAATCGTGAAAATTTTATATATTAAATTCGCGAGCCCTATCTAAGCCTGCCACAATCAAGCTCGAACCCCACAAATTCATGACAAGTTTAGATATCCAAATCTCGACCCTACCATTACTTCAAAATAAATTTTCAATATATAGTTAAATTCAAAATTTAATTATAATAAATTTAACTTCATTATAAATATATTTCATTTATAGTAATTTTTAAATTTTAATTCGTTTCAATAATCTTTTATTGAATATACATTCTATTTCAATATTCTATTATAGTTTATATTTTTAAAATATTCTGATACTGTTATGGCCGATGCGATTTTAAAATTAAGGTCCGAACCCGAAAACCCCGACAGATAGTGTCGACCCGAAAAACATACAAACTCTAACCACACAACTTTTTCCAAATATTGGAACATTCCTATTTAAACTGATTAACTTTTAAGAAGATAAACCTATTTAAGTGTATGATACACATTCCAATACAATGCAATTAAGTTCTTTATTTCATTCCCAAGCGATGTGCGATAATGAGATATTATTGTAGTTAATGGATTTAAATGTAGTCATTCAACAGAAGAAAGAATTTTTTATGTTACTTCTTATATAACAGTTGGAGTTAAAATAGGAAAATGGATTAGAGTGACAGCCAAATAATTTCAAGCATATAAAATATTTAAAATTGAATTTAAAAGCTTGTTTTCCTTAAAGAAAGGCATAATTAATGACTAATGCCTCACACAATACAATGAAATTGCATTCTAAAAGAATATTCTTATTTCTTTAATTTTTTTAGTTTAATACTTTACAGTAGAATATATTTACTTTAATTTAATTCTTTAGTGTAGTGTTAATTCTTTAAGAAATTTACTCGCGAAAATAAATGGTGATTAATTCATCAGAGCTAAAGATAACTATTCAATTTTTTAGACACTCAACACTATTTAAACGTATTAATAGGATAAAATTAAAACGAAATTACGTGAATATAGATCAGATAGAATGCCAAAACTTTTTTAACTTGTCCTTTACCTAAAAATGTCACAAATACGGAAAACTAAAACATTTCTTTAATAGCTCAGAATTGAGCGTAAAAACTACACGTTGGAAACTAAATTATTTCGGCATACTTGTACAAAAGTATTCATAAAAAGTATGAAATATATTCATGTCAGCTGTTATGGAGTCGATATTCTGTAGAAGTAAGAACGCTTAACTTAATATATTCTGTTCAGTAATACTGAAATAATCCATTAGATGAAAAATGTCCCAACAGGGGTGACATAAGCTTAAATGCAAGGGTTTATAATACTAAAAAATTTAAGACTTTTTTTGTTTGCGCTCAATAGAGACTGATCTTATCGATTTTTCACGGAGTCGACACTAAAAAATTTTCCGCTATATTTTCAACGTTAATTTGTTTGACTCAAACAGACTAAAATTATTATTTTCCCACCTAACTAACAATTTTTTCAACTTAATTTATTTCTGAAAGTTTTTTGAAATAAAGGTTGCTCTTAATTTTTTGGTGACGATAACCAGAAATATTGACGATTGTCCTGATAATTAAATGTTTGGCGGGTGTGTCACCCGTACTAAAACCCGTTTTGGATCATTCATGCGAACTTACTTTCTATTTATACATTTGCAAACGAGTATTTAGTATGCATGATATATGTATTTGCAAAAAGAGCATACTATCTCATACGATCACACTGTATTAGTATCGCATGATGGTATTAATGTATGCGCTTTGTCTAAAATATACGCAACTGATAATTACAATTTTTGTGCGCTCTATCTTCTATTATTATTATCCAATATTTTCGGTTTAAATTAACGTTAGCTCTGATAGATATCAATTTAGATTAGTTGCGCTATTTTTTTAAAATAAACAGTCATTTCATCGGTATTACTGATCGTAATTACTCTCGTATTCGTTGCATAATAAATGCTTAATAATTTATTACCTAACTATTGACACAAACCAATTCTCAGTAAACATTATTTATTGCGTTAAAATTGTTGCTCTGATTTGTAAAATTGATTTCAAGAGTAAACATTCTTTAAATTTCAATAAATAAATCGAGAGATTTGTTGAAATTTAGCAAAAATGTTAACATTTCAACAAAGTTTGTGCAAAATTTAATTTTAATACCTAATACGTTCTGCGATTTAAATAATAACAATAAAGTTAAAAATTTACAAATCGAGGATTTTTGTGAGGTAATCAATTTTTTTAAACAGTTTAGAATCAAACAATCATTAATTCATCAAAAATCGAATGCAAAATTATAAATTTTTTACTGTATTATACAAAGGAAATCATTTTTAAAATTGTTATATAATTTAAAAGATATGACATCTCCAATTTTGTTGAACATACTATTCATTTTTGTTTTATAAGCTCCTTGTCATTCCTTTCATCTCATTTACCCTTTATAGCTATTATGGCAAGTATAAAGTTTCTTATTGTCATAGTTACCCAAGGGGGATTATTGCTCAGGGTTGACCCCCTGCTAGAATTCTGGAAAAGTTGACCAGTATTGAATCCCCCCTTCCACGAAAAATCGAGAATGTATTAAAACTGATATTTTTTCTGAAAAAAAAAACATTTTCGTCCTAAGACCAAAAAATTTTCGTTTAAATAAATCCGATGACTTTTAGACCCCCGCCTTAAAAATTGAGATTTTCAGGATCTGACCTCCTCCTATCAGGCCTTGAGTAACTATGCTTATTGTTTATCTTACCAGTTATATATTGTTGCAATTTGCTCCAACTCTTAATAATAGTTCTATATTTGTAAACAAATACTCTTAAGAGTATATGTAAAAATAATATAACATCAGTTTAAAATAAAACCCAAGTGTGACGTCTAAAAGTTAGCGTGTTTTACATATAAAAATATGAAGTCACACTTAGGTTTTATTTTAAACTGATGGTATTTAAAAAGTAAACGTTATATAATGTCCTAACTGTAAGGAATGAAGAAGTGGCCGAGAATTTATATATGTAATTAATGATATACAATAACGTAACCTTTTTTTACAAGAATAAATATGATCTTCTGTTTTTAAATTTATTTTTTTTTTGAATTTTGTTTACATCAAATTTGATTCACAAAAAAGCTACATTCCGAATTTGAATTAACCGGTTAAAAAGTAAAATTAAATCTAGTCTACAGTAATTATAGTAAATTATTTCATGAATGTTCAGATTTGTTTGCCGAATTACAATGTAAAGCAATTTTGTTTTTATTGGGTATTATATTAAAACATTTTTCGTGCATAACTAAAACATTATTTACATGGCATAAGCACACTATAATAATAATGTTTTATTAGGCTTAAAAGAAAAACATGCGATTAGCGGTGTTATAGCAAAACTGCGATGTTTTATGGTTGCATAACGATTAGCAATAATAATAATTTTGCACTTTCTTTAACCTAGAATTTTATTGTTTGAAAGAATCAACTCTTTTATGCGAATATAATGCTTTATATACCCTACGCGTTAAATTTACTTTCAATGGCAATTTGAGAAACATTTTGGAATAATGTTGTAGTTTTATCATAGCATACTGGGAACGAAATACAGAATAAAGCACTTTAATCCAGTGTGTTTCGCTAAAAGATCCTAATAAAAGATCCGCATTAGCTGTTGATAAAATTGTACGAAAAAAAGAATAAAAGAGTGTATTTCGGATGCAGTTTTATGTGAATGTAGGGTGAAATAAGAAAATATGGTTAAGTATTGCAACTACTACTTCTTCTTTTCGGAACAACAAAATCAATGTTTGTTTGAATAAAATGCGAAAAACTTCTTATTTACTAACCTTTTATAACTGTTGCTTTTCGTATTAACTAAATCTTGTTTATAAAAAATAATACTAGTCTTACGAATTATTTGCTTATTTATTTTTTATCATATCATTAAAATGCTATTATATATGGAAATTAAATAATCTTTTTCTTTCTTTTTTTATCATATGTCTTTTTAATTGTATTTAAATTGTATTTTTTTTTATACATTTTAAATTGAAAATTGATTAAAATTAAATTATAGATTATCTATAGATTAAAACTAAACTAATATTAATTAAAGGCTTATTTTTTAATTTTCCCTCGAAATTTTTAATAATAAAAATTTTTATTAAATTCGAAGTAAAATAGTTTCCACATTACGCGAAATTAAAGTATTCGAGAGTCATCTCAAGTTTTATTTTGTTAGCTTGTTATTGAATAATTTCGTATATATTGGCGCACTATAGATGGCAACTATAGTTAATGATAAAACAGATAAGCCTCGCAATACTAAAACAGCTCTTAAGAAATTCAGCAGTTTTTTGTATGCTTTATGCTAAAGAAAAAATAAACTCAACATTAAAAATAAACAATTTTTTAATGTTATATGAGCTCGTAATAAGTTTAGTAATGAATAATGTATTTATTGAATTACTAGTTGATATCTTATAGTCGGTATATGCATTAAAATATAGTTCATCTAAAAAATCAGGGCAATTCTGATTCTAGTATTATTCTGTATTTCTACGATTTGTTAGCTGATTTATTTTTTTCTGGCAAAATAAGATTTGTTATTTCTTTTTTCCATTATATATAAAATATTAATTCGTATTAGAGTTTTGCAATATTCAGATAATATAATCCCGGAAGTCAAATGCAAAAATAAAATATAAATTCAAAATTTAATGTTTATTCTAATCATTCAGTATTGGTTTAATATTATTAAAACTACTAAAAATACATCACATTAACTTTTTAAAAAGTTTAAACAAGCATATCTACTTAGTAACATACATAAAATTTGTATGATTTACTAATATTGTCTTATCTAGAAAAATAAATAGTGTAGAATAAAATATGATTCCAATCCAACATTATTGAATTTTAATCATTCTTGAACTTATATGTATGAACCAAATGTTTAACCTGAGATATTTTTATATTATACAAAGGTAAATATTAGTTACTCACAATTTCATTGTATTAAATGCTATTTGTGTAGATTAATTTAATTTTTTCTTATTTTAAATAATCAAACAATTACCTAATTTTAAATAACAATTCAAAATGAATTTACAAGAATTTTATTGGATTTTATGTAAATGTCATCGAACACGCAATGTCATAAATTTATACAAACATTTAAATTGTTCGTTAACTTTATTTTTACTTAAAAATAGATCATACCTAAAAAAATATTTTACAACATGAGATGATAAGATTTACATAAAAATTTCGAATAAAGCAAATTATTTCGAATGAAGTAATATATGTGACATGAAAATAATAAACAAGTTTAAACACCATTAACTTGTTAGACATAAAAAATATAATATGCAACATTTTTGAAGTTCAGAAAAAGAAGCACATAAAATTAAAGTTCATAGTAGCAAACTTCAAAATAACTCTAAAAGGCTGCACAAGTTACACTTTTTTTCAATAATTTATATTATTTTGTGAAAGATTTTCTTGAAATTAAGTTATTTTTGGTTAAAACTTAAAAACGTTTCATAACTAGTGAATAACAGTGTAAACGATCCAAATTTACATAATAGGCTAAACTTAAATTAATTTTATGTGAGGGCCTAAAATAGTGCAATCATATAATTAAGATAATTAGGGTAAAAATATTGAATATAAGGCAAAAAATTAGTAAATTAGGAAATCATAATTATTAATAACAGATAAAACTAATATATTTTATAGTTTTTGTTAAATAATAAAAGTAGTGTAAACATTTGACAACTACTGCCATCCACATTAAAACAAATAAACGCATATTTTGTTAAAGTTAGGCTTTCATGATGAAAGAATTTTTTCAATTATTTAGCAAAAACTGAACATTAACATTTATGTCGAAGCAATTTGTGATTTAAATTCGGTCAGAATAAAAAATTTGAAATTTTAATGTGAAAGCTAAAATTAGGTTTAAGTTCATTAAAGTTATTCCAGGTACAACTTTCGAATCCGATAGAAACCGACAAGTTTAAGATTCGAAACTAATTGTGTTTTCACTAAACAGAATTGCTAGAAAACCCGAACAATCCGATGTCAAAAATATTTTATGCATTTAAACTGAAAATCAAAAATATAGTTAATAATTGGGAAAATAATATTACTGTAAAATGGTAATAATATCTAATTCTAATGAATTATTACATTTAAAGTTTTGAATGTTTAAATGTCTATTAAACACACTAAAATTGTTTATCAGGTATAATATCGGGATTAAGTTAAAAAGAAAATCCAACTTCACGGACTTTTTGAAAAATCATACCAAACCGAACCGATTAGCAATGGCAAATCCACCGGATAAGCCTCAATGGTTGATCGAACTGAGAACAGCTTTAGTTCTCAACTAAAAATTGGGCTAAAATAATGTTTGAATAATCAACTTAATAATTAAACTAGTTTTTAAAAGTTTTAAAATATTATTAGGATTTAATCTGCGATGGAAAATACTTATACAGTATTATTACAAATAAACTTTTAAAATATTTTTATTTGGTAAAGTTTTCAATAATTAAGACGAGCTTATATGACTACAATAAGACTTTTTTTACCCTACTTTCCATTTGACTATGACTAGCAACTTTATTTATTTATTTATTTACAAAAATACATTTTTCTTAGTTTTTTATAAACTATGCACCGCTTCAAGAATGGCATATCCGTAAGCTATAAACTCGTTTAATGAAAATTAATTTAAATAACCAATCAAAAGTCAAATATAATATTTAAATTTTAGCACAAATACTTGGTTTTACTGCATATATTAATAAACTTTTATTTTTAATGTACATTTTCATAAACATTTATTTCTTTTTTATAATTTCTCGATTACAATCATACGAGCCTATATCTAAAAAAATTAATAAACTAAATATAAGAGAACGCGTAAGTTTAGTTCGTTCTGTTTAAAGATGATTTGACGTTTAAAGCAGAATGCGTTTATTTATATACAGCGCACATGTCAGGATGTAATCAATGATAAGTTGGTAATAAATGTTTTTACTAACAGTTAATAGAATATATTATAGACAATCGCGCTGTAGTAGTAATCCTATTGTTTTTATTTATTAGTAGTTAAAATATAACGCTTTAAACTGTTTGCCTCTTCAAACTTAATTGTTTGCATAAGAAAAACAAAACATCAACTTTATTTGTATTGACTGAAAATTGAGTGAAAAAACTAATAAAAATTTGAGAAAACGTAAAATGTTAAAAGAATACTAGACTGTGAGCGAGAAATCGAAAACGATGAGCGATGTGTGAAATAAGATACGTGTGAACTAGAAAATCAGAATCAGCTAAAAACGCACGATTTAGTTGTTTTTGGCTCGATTCGCAATTCATATCAAAGTTTTTAACAAAAAAATCCCTGTTTTATATTATAAGTTTATTTACTTTGCTAATGGAAACTTGCGTCAAAAATTATAAAATCGGTATAACAGTTTTTTGTAATTAATTGTTTTCTTCATATTTGTTTAATACGTGACGTGTAATGTGTGGTGAATTGCTTAACAGCTTAAATGCAATTTACACTCCGATAATTTGGGAAAAACAAACGGCACATTATAAAATGAAATATTATTTTTAATATGCCACAAATTTACCTGAAATCCAACACACGGACGACAAGCATTGCAAAATTATTTTTTTTAATTGTTTGCAAAAAAATGCGTATTTTCCTCAATAAAATTTAAACTGGTTTTGCAAAAAATTTAATAAAGCTGTTATTAAAACGTTAATGCGTTACGTCGGGGGATATCCCTCGAGACAACGCTCTGCTACGCTGTGTTTGGAGAAGTGGTCTCGCAAACACACTATGCTCTAAGAAGTATAAAGAATAAATTCTTGAGCATTTTTTTGAAAAAAAGTTGTGTGACGTCAGAACACAAACACACTTTAACCACATCTGCTATACTGTGCGTGAACGAAAGAACGAAATCAATATTATATGCGTCTCGCAGTGACTGGAATTATGTGTTTTATTACGTAAGCAGTGTGTCTCTCTGTATGCTATGCTATGCTGTTGGCAGTGCTGTGTTGTGTGTGTTTGGTAGTACTATGCTATACGCACACATACCGTATTGCAGCACTTAATATGATATTTAACTTTATGTTATTTTATTCTATAGCATAAGAATTTTAACCAATATATCCAACACTCATATACAGTACTCTCAACACTGCATGTCTATTTGATGCGATCATTTCCATTAGAATGACGTGAAGCATATCAATGACTAACTCTTACTTTTTCTTCAATTCTTTATCGGAACCGAAATCGAAAATCTTCTTCTTCGCCATTCATTTGAGAGAATACTCTCATCTCTGCTCTCGATTTCAATCATAGAGTGGATTATTACGCAAACTTTCAGCTCATTTATGCTGCTCTACCGTATGATTTAAGTCTGTGGTGTGTCACGTGACACGTCAGCGATGGGCTGACTCTTTGTCAATGAGGTTTTGTGCCGTACAATCAATTTATGCGAGCGATGCATAGACATGAAAACGAAACGTGAAAATGCATATTAAACTCGAATACCAGTCTTTCACTATATATCTATGTTATGCACACTTCTGTCTCTCTACTGTTATATATTATTTATCCGTCAAATAATATCATATTTATTCTGTAAAGTAAAAAGTTTGCGATCAAACTTTTATGATTAAGTCACTGCCACTTAAAATACAGTAAACAGTGGCAGTACTTATACTGTGCAACCAAATTAATTATTTACAACGCATTTAATATAATATGATCATTTCGATTTGATATGTGACTCGAAATTTGATTTAATCGTAATATACGTCACGCTTGTTCTCTAATCAAATTATATATCGCAACAGTTTTTTTAATTTTCGCTATTAATCCATTCATTCATTATGTGTTAATTTACTTTAAAAAAATACTATTTTACGCAAACTTTGGCCAATTTTTAAAACAAAATTCGGTTAAAACTTATTGTTATTTTTCTGGCGCTATGCATATACTGTAAGAAAAAAACGGTACGATTTATTACGTATAAAATAAACGGTATAATTATCTGAATAACAATACTATGGAATTTACGTTCGATGTAACGAGTGATAGCGATTCCAGTATGCAAACCAAACCCGAAAGCGTGCAAATAAATACTCAGCGACCAAAGCCTGGTCAGGCGCCTATTCTTTTATCTGTTCCTGGCAGTGCTGCTGGCGTTCCCCGAAGAAGACATTCGTGGATATGCGGGTGAGTTCTGTTTTCATATTGTTATACGAAAAAACAACACCAAATGTTAGTTATAGCGGATCGACAAATGTTTGTTTTGTTTTAATTGTGTTTCACTACGGTATAGCTGCTGACTACGCAAATATGTCACAAGTTTGAAATATTAGGCATTCAATGCTCACTTATCTAACACTTTTATTTTTATTTTATTTTATTTTTTGGTTTTCGTTTTAATTAAGTATTTCAAGCCGTAATTTGCTATCAATTATATCAATTATAGCAAAATACGAATTCTACAAATTTAATTTGTTACGTCTTTGACTAAATCTTATTTTTATGTTGGAAATTTGAACCGTACAAAATATATTTTATTATTTGGTCGTATAAACGAAAAGTAATTTTGTCTTATAATAGCGTTTGTAAAAAATGGTTAGTAAAAAAGGTTTAGACTGTAATCGCATTAAATTGATGAGAAAAATCGAAACAAAAATAGAGCATTAACTTCGGGTTCATTTTCTGTTGATAAAAAAACCACTTTAATTAGTTAAACTAATGAACCGAAACTTTATGCTTTATGCGAAAATTATATTTATTACTGAGAATATTCACGATAATAAGATCTTAAAAATAACAAATAGATTATTGCTGAACAAAATTTAAAAACTTTAAACAAATTGTTATTTAAAGCTAAAGCTTACACATTATTATGTTTGTCTAAATACTGCATAAGCGTAAATATAAGTATAAATTTTTAAAAGTTTTACGAAAGCCTAAAAATAAAATGTTTTTAAGCGAAAATTATAAATCGACAACGATTTATCTTGTTTTTGAATTTATGAATAAGTTTTTTGAGCAAATAGATGACAAATTTTGTCGGAATTGGTTAAATTTTTACCAGCATTTTCATAAATTATTTGACTAAATTTTTTGCTCATTGATAGAGTTCCACCAATACATATTGAAAATAGTTAATGTGTAATACATATGGAATATTAAAAATATTATAGCAAAATATGCTTACAGTAACTTGATGTGCTAACGCTGAAGAAAACATTACAAAGTTATGTTTTTTTTGATAAAAATAAGTACCAAGTCGTGTGTTATATAAAAACATTGTATCAAAATATAATACATAAATTTGACATTATATTCTGATACAATAACTCTGCTCTAAGTCTATATTATTGATTGAAAAATTCTTTGAAAATATTTCCTTTGCTGGGAAAAAAATGTTACATGTTTTTACGAGTTTTAGATTTTACTAGTCAAGTAATGATTACTTTTTCATAAATATATCACTAAATCTGAAGATTTATTCTCTTGTTTTAGATTATTGATTTTAAATTAATATTTTCTAATTAAAATTATATTTATTTGAATATTTTTTTAAAGTAAAATACTTGAAACTCATTTTAAATTTATTTTTTATTCTTTATTTTATAATTATTAAATAATTTTAAAACATTCAAAATTTGCGGTAAAAAATTAATTTACTTCCCATTATCATATCATTACCGGCTGTTTTCTCATTCCCTTTCCCATTATCAAAAGGTAAAACGAACAACATTTCAATCACTAGTTTATTTTCCTTTCAAAACAGGAAAAAAGTTATCATCAGATGTTTTAGATCAGACGTTGTTATATAGAAATAAAAATTTTATATCTAATTTGTTTTAAAACGAAATTTATATAACGTTTAGCTTTTCACATAATCATTTTTCTTCTGTATAAATGCATATTCGTTGAAAATACTTTATCATAAAAGTTTAATATCTAGAGCTTATCGAGCATCTCTACTAAATATTTACAGTATAATAAGAATCGTGATATGATTGGAGTAAAAATAATTATGAGCAAATAAAAAAAGTGTTTTTAAATAAAATTATCTTGTTTTTCAAAAGAATTTATAGGTCTTAATATTTAATTCTCAATTTATTTGTGAAACTGTTAAAATGTATATAGTATTCGTTTTAAATCAAAAATAAAAATTAATTTTTACATTTATACTGTAATTTCTAATACGAGTTTTCATATTCAAATAAATTTATGACATTCAATATATGTTTGTTTCAAACATTATTCAAATATGATGTATTTTTTATCAATTTTTTGGAAAAATATGACTTTTTAAAATGTATATTTTCGTGCAACAATTTTTCTATCACATTAAGCAAACAAATAATCTCTATATCAAGACAAGATTGGTATATCCTAGGTCTGTGCATTCACACTAACTCGACTTAAAGTTTAAACGCGTATTTCAATTAGTTATAGTTAGGTTATTCGCCCATCTAATTGTTTAAAACTGGCTTAAATGAATATGAATTATATTTCTGTTTTTAATATTTACTGTATTGCAAACCAACGAAATTTTGATTTTAGATAGCAGTTGTGAAACAATTACTTAGCTTATGTCAGCTTAGCATTTAATACTTTCGTAATAAAGCTCTTTTCTTTTATAGCGGACGTAAAGCGTTTTCAAATTAATTTTAACTCACAAACACAACTTATGAAGGAAGTGAATCTCGAAATATCATTTTACTCTGAGTTTATATAACCGTAAAACTATTATAAAATTTTAGTAAAAAAAACTATATATTTGTTATATAAAAAATGATTGTGTGCGCACTTAGGTTTAAAGAAGCTTAAACAGCAAGACAGTGCAAGTCATTAGCAATAAATTATTTGAAATGATCGAACTTTAACTATTTATAAAACTTATTTATTTTATTACTGGATATAATATTATTTTATCTTCTTTTTTGACGTTTAAAAATTCTAATTAAGCATTATTTTATCTTTTTGTATTCATATTACGCACAATACTCTACTGTATACCAAAAGTCAAAGCCAGAATATTTTTCTCTTTTGATGGTATGAATGGCTATTTTAAAAATTATTTATCATTGTATATGTTATGATATGTTTCAGTCATTTATATGGCTTTGTCTGTTTAAAAAATTGATTTTACGATTTTGAAATCTAATTTATTTTATCTTTAGTTTTACGCTATAGAGTGCCCATTTGTGCGGAAACGAAAATTCTATACATTATTTATATGGAAAATAAAAAGTGTTTTGTGTTAAATTTTTCAAAAAAAATTAGGTTTACTATAATTTTATATATAAGTTATTTTTGCGGCAAAGTTAAAATGCATTGATGTGGCATAGATTTGAACTTTTAGGTCGGAGACCGAATGAAGCTAACATTGAAGCCCAGTCGGCTCTAACTTTATTCCTATAATTTTCTTGAGTCAAACTCCTGATTTGATCCCAAATAAATTAGATACGTTAAACATTTAAATTAATACTAATGTTAATAATTTAAGCAAAGTATTTTATTTTAGTAACCTCACGCAGGTTTATTGTATTTACTTCTGGGTCCTAAATCGGTCTGATAAATCGATTTGTATGACCATTATTCACAGCAATAAGTACTATCTATGGAACTATCATATTTTTATCCAAAAGATTACACTTAAAAAATGATTTATTGGTCATTTTTAATATAAATACACAATAGAAGACATTGATTTAATCTTATAGGGAGTATTATTTGCTTATTCTATTAATAGGAGCATTTCTGAAGTAATAATTTTTTCTGTATTTAATCATTGACTTCATTATGATATGATGTATTTATAATTTAGATATTTTAATTTATTAAAAAAATTGTTAAGAATAAAAATTAATAACAAAATGTTACAATGTATGTATCCTGAAATCTTTATCTCTCGCCACAACCATTATTTTTGGGTGGAGCTGTAATTATTACATTAAATAATTAAAGTAAGAACAATACTTTTAACGCAGAACTATAAAATTTTCGGCATTAACATGGTTTGTTTGTTTACATTTTTTATAATATTGTTGTTAAAATAATAATTCAATAAAAGTGCAAAATATTGCTCAAGTTATTTTAAAAATGATACTTTATTTTACTAGTTAACAAAATATTTAAGAAAATAATTGTAATTCTAAGGTTATTGGGTATAATTTAGTTTTTAATTAGCTTATTAATATAATTGCTGAGAATTGCCTGCAGCTTAAAAAATTATTATCATTTAAAATGACAAATAAATATTAGTTTAGTTTAGAATCTGATTTCATGTCGTAAAAGTGCGCAATAATGACTAACTAACGATCATTTGGGTAATTTTTATTGATCTGATGTACTTAAACCATAAAAGATGCGTTTAAGGAAAAGTTTTGCTAAATATTTAAAAGGCATCAATACTAAAATTCTTTATTTTAACTGTAATCTGTGTTATTATTTTCTAATTGTGCATTTTCAGAGAAAACCTTTAATAAAATCTCCAGAATTTTACGAAATTGCATTTAAAAATGTTTTTAAACACAGGAAAAAAGTAAGTTTTTTGATAATGTGATTCAGTAACAAAGTATAAACATAATAATAATAAATCTCTATTACTTTTTTGGAATATGAGTTCTTAAAAATGGGCTTTAGTCCAAAACATAAAGTAATTGGTTGCTATGCTACTAAATTATAATTATAATTATATTACATTTTAAAATACATGTCTATTATTTTTTTAATTTTGAGTTAATGCAAGTTTTGAAATTTTGGCTAAGAAATTACACTAGAAATTGTATAATTTTATTGTTGTTTAAAATAAAGTTTTAAATATTTGAAAGTCACTTTAGGTTTAAAATTAAATTAATTAATTTAAAAAAATATTTTTGTGTGCATATGCCGAATACACTTTAATATATAAATTTGCAATAAAATATCGTATATATATATATATATATCTATACCGGTATATGCGGTACACAAATTTTTACATATTTACGTATTACTCGAAAGTTAATAAGCTTACGCTTTGCATTAAATGTCGATACAAAGAAAACAACGATATCATGCATCGAAAATCAAATTTATTTATATGAATTGTGAATATGAATAATGAATTTTCTCAATTTATATAATTAAGCATTAAGTTTATGAAATTTATTTTAGTCATGACCGTTTCATTTTTTACTGTTATTGCCTGTAAATACTTATCAAAATAAATTTTTAGTCTATTCATAAACAAGTGATTGTCTAAAATTCGTTAATGGTATCCAAATGTCATTAAAAACACAAAACATACTGTAGTGTACTTGCAATTAACATGCGATGGATTTTTCATATACTTTTTTATGATAAAAATTAATTATCCGTAATTTGTCAACACAAAACTAACTTGATTTAAATTTAACTTTTGTTTGGACGTTTCCAATGCTGAATCCACTTTTGTTTGCCAATTACTCGTTAAAATCCAGAATCTAATCAATTTTAAAAAAACAAGAACATAACATTATAAGAAGTCATTGAAAGATTAGCTAAAGATTGCAAAAATAGGCTTTTGTCTGACACCGATAGACATACAGTGTTACGGACAGTGTTAAATCCATAAGCTCGACTTTTCTAAAAAATGAGTCAAAATCAGGGATGGGATTTTTATGGTATGCCATAAAATGCCATGATTTGCCATAATCGCACTTTGATGCCATTAATTGCCATAATTTAAATATTTATGCAAAAAGACCATAAATTGGCAAATTAAGAATTTAAAATAGATGTTATCATTATGATTTCTCATAAAATACATGTAAATATCATTGTTATGAATTGTTAAAACTAGTTTTTATCAAAATTATTTATAATGCAAGTTCCTCTATATTTTAAAAAGTGTTCTCTGTTATTCATTTTGAAAAATTAAAAAAATATGTGGCACTTCGTTTTTACTGATACTTCAAATCAATTCTTATTTTTTATCATAATTTAACTTATTTGTGTTATTATTTCATAATAATCTAAAATATTTACTCGAAATGCCATAATTTGATAAAAAAAAGATGCCATAACTGATGCCTTTACTTGTTAAAAATTATGCCATATGTCATGCCATTATTAACACTCTAACATGCCATAAAAATCCCATTCCTGGTCAAAATTGAAATAAAATCATCAGCTTTTGATTGAAAAATGTTAAAACTGTTAAAACACTTCAAGTCCATTATTAGTCTTTAATAATGGATTTAAATTAAAATTATTGTATTACAGTACTGAAGTTTCGGTATTCTCTGTAGAAAATAAACTTGAAACGAGTCTAAGTGAGTGCCGATTTTATTTATACATACAAAACACTCAGGAAAATAAAATTTGAATTTCTAATATTTGAATTTTAACTTAATTATTTAAACCAGCGCATTATATATTATATATATTCTCGTTTTATTTAAATAGGATAAGTTTTAGGCAGTTATTTTATAACAAAAGCGCTTTTGCGTGTTCATTCGATAAAATAAAAAATAATTATAAAATTCTTATTTCGCCGGAAAATGCTTTAACAATAAATCGGTGCGCATATATGCTATTTTATTAGCACAATAGCGATAGCGATTCAAACATTTTGAATCTGTTTACAAAAAAATGCATTGGTTTGAAAATAGTATTTGACAATTTGTAAGAAAAGACAATTATTGTAAATTGCAAATCATTACGTTCGCTGAATGTTATTCGTTACACATTCAAATAGCGTCATAAAACTGACGGCCTCTTGTGTTTAGAGAACTGCTAATATTTTGCTCTTTAGGATCTACTCATTTCACGCGAAGCTCGCAAAACAAAAAGAAAATAGCGTAAGATGATAGCAGAAAGAATTTTTTTCTCGAAGCTTTCGTGCTTTATCCAAACCATTTTCTTTTTGTTCTGATTTATGGCAATATATATATTTCTATCTATATAGTGTCGCAAATAAAAATGCCTATTTTTTGATATAATTCTCAAACTCAATCATTTAATGTTTGAGGCGGTATTAATAATACATTGGCGTACTTCTCCGATTTAAATGCGAATGCAATGCGTAAATGCGTAAGTTTACGATTAGACTACAGCTATACGATGTACGCTACACACACATACGTTATGATATGTTTTACGCGCAAATCTAAATAAAAACGCATAAATCTTTTACCAGTGAGTGAGATATTCTCATCGCGTCCAACAACTACTCAATCATAACTTGTTTATAAATATTATAACTTATATATATATACGAATATTATTGCTTTTTCGTTTATATTTCTTATCTCTGCAAAAAACTTGTTAATGCGATCACATATTTTTTTATCAGTTTTTATTAGCGTATATTTAATAAACAAAAACTAAAGGCGATAATGTCAATAAATAAAAACTTATCTATACATAAATGTTTAAATAGTAATAAATAAGAAAAAGATGTTCGCATAGCGTTGGTTGCATGTCTTCTATGTCTTAGTATTATTCCGCTATCTCTTGGTAAAGCATTAATAAAGGAAATCATATTTTTTGGTCGCATATATGATATATATCTGAAATCTACTCACACATGAAATTAGACGATATGAAGAAATTGTCGCACCATAAGACATAACCATGTGTTACATTAACTGATTTACAATTTTCTATTGCTGACGCATTGCTCCGTCTATTCTCTATTCACGCTGTGCTGAACATTTCACTAATTTCGTTATTATTACAAAATGATTTATATTCTAATTTTAATCGCGCATCTAATTTAAGAAATTGATTAGTTTTTTCATATCAATTTAGTTATAAATATGTTGCGTTGTATTATATAATTGTTAAATCTTACTCTTTATAAAAGTATTATATAATAAGGCTGGTAAACAGATATGGAGCTAAACATTAGCAAACGTGTGAATGAAGGTTTTTGGACTCTTATCTACAAATCAACAATACTATGACAAATGTTAGTTTGACAAAGTCTAGACTCTAGACTCTTATTTCTGTCAATAATTTACTTTAAGCGTAAATAATTCCGTCTATGAAAATAAGATAAGGTTAATAATACGTTAATACACTATATTTGAAGTGTATTAATAATTTTGACAATCGAAATGTGTGAGAATGTGAACGACTGATTCTTGAACGATATGAGTTCTTGCGTGACTGAAATAATGAGTGAGAGAATCGCCTAAATATTTTACACAAACAATAAAAGATATATTTGTATCAAACACCAAATCTTTTTTTGAACTCGGACTTTATTTTATACGGTTATGATCGATGCGCGAGCAATGATTTTAAAACAATATATCTACTTTAGGCAAACATTTCAATGTAATTTATAAGCACATTCGCTGTTAAATAACTAAGCTAAACTGAAATTTTTAAAAGATTTATATTTATTTATTTATATATAATAATTAATACATAAATTTTATTATTAATTGCTACATTTTAATGCATAATTTTTGTAAGGGATTAATTAGTTATTATGCACCGCACTAAACGTAGTGCGCAATAAAGGTTTCACTACAGTGTAGTGAAATTTTATTACAAAAACAACAAAATTATTGCAATGCAACTAACATTAGATTGATAACTATTGATCAATATTCTATATATTCTATAGAAGATTCATTTGCTCATTATTTTTGACTCAAATAATTATTACCTTTGAGCTGACGTCAACCATCTAAAAAATCATCAATTCTTTTTATAAAACTTACGGTATTTGTATTGTAGTATGCATTCTCTCGAAAAATAAAATCAAACTTCATTTTATCAATTGCGAGTAATATGAATAAAAAAATCTCATTCATAAAGTGTAGAATAACTGAAGACTATAATAAATTGCTTTCGTATAAAAACATGAGCTTTTTTTAATGAAAGCATAAAAGTATCAGAAAGCATGAATGCAATTTATTATGTAAGTTATTAGAAATTTTAGTATATTATATATGCAAATGGTATTGTTTTCATTACTATATTGAAATATCACGAAATCCGATCCCAACCCAAAAGTTAGTTGAATAATAGTTTGATCAATTTTCAAAATTTTTTGGGAAAATGAATAAATGTTTCTTTTGACCTCGCATTTAGACCGAAATTTATTCACAAGATTTGTCCAAAAGGTTGTATATAAAATCAGTAAAACTCAAAAGTTGTCGGAAAGATTATTCAGATAAGTGTGATCACCCCTTATATAAAAATTTGTAAAATATGAAGCAACCCCAGATTTATTAATTTTTTGTTATAATTTACCATTCACATTGTATGTTTATTAATTGTTGTTAAAGAATATTAATTTTTACTTAAAAATGTATTTCTAGAACAAAATTATAAATTTCAATATATTCATAGCAAAAATATTCTTACTTTAAAGTATTTTAAAATTAATTCCAACACTATTCATTTTAAACAACAGCTGTTTAAAATTTGACACACAATTTATTAGTTCAATAATATTTTGTACAAACTATTTTTTGTTATTTATTTGAAAATTAAATTTATTTTTTTGCTTATTGTAACTCTATAACGCTTTTTATTTTCGAAAATGCTTCAAATAAAAGAATTTCAAAACTCCTTTGAACCAAACATTCTCCATCACCGAAACAAAAATTCCTTTCTATCATATACTTGAAATATTTGTCGAAATACTAGTACAGTATAAAATAAATACAAAACCTATTGTTATGGTGGAAAAAGTCTATCAAATACAAATATTCTTGTTTATTTTTAGTTTATTTATAATTTAAAAATAATAGACGTTTCAGTAATACAAATCGGTTTTTTATCTTTTAACAATATACCTTTAATAAATGAATT
Source organism: Phthiracarus laevigatus (assembly GCA_034700185.1). Lineage (NCBI taxonomy): Eukaryota > Metazoa > Arthropoda > Arachnida > Sarcoptiformes > Phthiracaridae > Phthiracarus > Phthiracarus laevigatus. The sequence goes on from JAQIXJ010000336.1 coordinate 21,789, forward strand.
GTTATTTTAAAATTTTGCTTAAGATTTTAAATTTTTTATAAATTTTAATTCGTTCAAATAATCGATGAATCAATGGGTTTTCTTTTAAACTGTCGCACACAATCTGTTAAACATAGAGAAGCTATAATACGCAAAACATTGTGATTGTTAGGTCGACTTCTCATTCGTAACAATAATCATAAAAGTTTGATATACAAACTTATATAATAACGATAACATATCCGGAAAAGGCTAAGCTAGCGTTCAACTCAACTAATTAGATGTTATCATTTCTTGGCTGTCCATCACGTGTTGACTCAATGCTCTTGTCTGTATTGGCTAATTAGATGTTCTAACTTTACTAAGTGTCCATCACGTCTCGCTTTTTCTAACTTTTCTGTTACATTAACACTGAGTAAGACTTTCAGTCTTAATGCCTTAGAGAAATATTATATCTTAACAAATATTCATTTTGTTCGGTAACCCAGAAAACAAAATAAATCTACATTCAGGTATTCTTAAATGTACTATGTTTAATGGAATAATTTTTTAAATTATTCATTTTGTGAAAATTTTTACGTTTTTTGAATTTTAAAAATCAGAAACTTTTTATTTTTATGTTGTTACACTTCATTTCTATTTTAAAATTTTATGTGGTTCACTATAAATGTGGAATATTTATTTATTGTATAAAAATTGTACTTTCGATTCAAATAAAAGGGTAAGTTATCAAATAAAAACCAAAATTTATTATAATAAATAAAGATTGATTTTTTGCACAAAAAATTGCAAAATATGCCAATATTTATTCTCAAAAATTTCAAATATTCTTTCATAATCTTTTTCAAATCAATTTTTTGGTAGACTGCCAAACGTGTTACGATTATCTAACTAATTTACCGGCAGTGTTGGGCTAAAAAGTAAAATTTTTGGATCTCATTTGGTAATTTATTAAGAAAAGCTTTCTCTACTGTATAAGAAAATTTTTTGATGTCTAAACTAGTATTAATATAAAATAACTCAAATACTGCATTGAAAATTTAATTATGATGGCGTCAAATAAAATAAGTTTGATAAAAATTATCCTGTGTCAGACCCCTCAATGCAACGCAAATCAAACCAAAAAATTATCTAAAAGTTTTAATTTAGATTTCAGCCCGTTTTATTGCCAGCGTTCTTACAAGTTAGAATCTATAATGTATGTATAATAAAAAAAGAAAATATGTTTAAGTTAGTAACATATTTTCAAACATGGATTTAAAATAGTTATTGGCTCAAAATAGTTCTTAAACATACTAAAAACATACTCAATTAAGCTATAAATATTTTTAAAGATACGCGAATATTCTTTTTGCCTAAAATCTACAAAAATATTCTTTTATGTTTTTTACATCCTTTTACGACAAAATCCTGACATTAATAATAAATATTTGTTACTTAAAATGAATGACCATCAAAAAAGTTAGGATAGTCGTAGTGTATAGGCTGAATAGCTAGTCGAGTCATTAGTCTTCAGAGGAAATGAAATAATATGATAATAAAAAAGATGATACACATTATCATAATAACTTAGTAATTTAATAAACAATAATTTATTATTAATGAATAAAAAGGAAAGATATGTTTTCAATTGTACGCACTATTTATTGTTTAGCTGATAATTTTTGATATTAATATTGTCATAAAGTTGAAACGCATTCTTTGTTAAGAAAAAGCGAATAAATTAATAAAATATGTTTCATTATGTTGTATTCCGTTAATTTTATGAGTTTTTGCATCATTTTTTCGCAAAAATCTAATTCATTAAAAGAAATACTCTTACTATTTTTATCCTTACCGTATTTTCTCATTTTAATTAGACAATGTCTAACGACATTATATTTTCTTTTTTGTTGTTGATTTTTTTCAGTTTAAAGTATAATAATTATACTTAAATTACACTTAGGTATTTGTATTACTTAATCATTCAATTAGATCCATTGTAAGAAGGAATTCTTATTATATTTTATAAAACAATGTTTTGTGTTGGGATAACTAAATTTTATTGGTATTGATTTTGATATGCCAAATCTATTGTACGTGATAATAAACAGAGCTATAAATCTGATCTTTTGAAGAGCAGAGAATCATCGCATCGCAAATTGTACATTAGAATGCGGAATAAATGAGCCAATGAAATAGCGATTTAATCAATAGCGCGCAAACTTTACATATCGATTGAAGATTGTCGAGTGAGTTAAATATAAAAAAACATGTCCATTACAATCGTATTGAGAGTTTATTTTCAATTTAATCTACATATATTATGCTTTTATTTTTCTCTGTTTTTAATTCGAACAAATATAGAATTTTATTATCTTTATTCTTTTTTGGAAATTAAAAATTTTAAAAATCTTTTTACTTTATAGTTTTAAAATGTTACTTATGGATTTTTATCTACTGTACGCAAAAAAAGATTGCTCTTTTGGATAAGGAATAAAATTTGAATCTTAATTTGTTTATATAGATATTTACAGTAGTTGTCAAATGTAAGAAGAGGTCATTCATTATACATTATCAGCCAATACTGTATGTTTAATGTTCGGAATTGGATTTTACAATTCATTTATAAATTTATTTATAAGTTTATAAATACATTCGAAAGTCTTACGAGTTAGTTGATCGGAACTTACCTTGAAATTTGAATACTATGGAAATTAAGAATTTAGCCATTAGAAAATGGACAAGGAGTATATGCAAAACGTAACGAGTAAATTTCAAAATAATATTTCTTCTCCACAAATGCACAAAATTAAAGGAAGTTTTTAAAGATCACGCATTTCAAACCTTTTTAAAAATATTCGACATACTGTATCTAATACATCCGTAACCACTCTCTTTCAAACCCAATAATCTTCCCAACATATCTTAATTAAGTGTTGCCATCATATAAATTCCTATCATCTTATAATTTTAATTTATTTATGTAATTTTCTGTATTATTAAATATAGTAGAAAATAAATTTACTTTGAAAGGATTTATAAGGCGAATATTTAAAAGAATTAATTAATTCGATACTAAAAAGTTAAAATTAAGAAATACTATTATGTTTTAATTTAATAAAGAAAATATAGGAATATGTTAGAATACTAAATTAGGCTTGATATCGCGGACAAAAAATTGTTAAAACTATTAGAGCATCTTTAACTAACAAAATGTTAAATAGACCGAGAGATCGCAAACAAATACCGTTTTTTTCCGAGGTTTACTTTCATTAATTTTCGTTTGTTTAGAGTGAACTGTAAATACCATATATAAAGCATTTAATAAATTAACTTTGCGTGACCTAAAAGTCAATGTTATACTCAACATAACAGTTTTTCGGTAATCAAGAATATACATTCGATTTAATAGAATCTTTTTGCTTTTTTTGACAGTAGATGAATCGTTACAGCACACTAACTTTGCGAACTGCAAACCATTTACTGATTTTAGCGTCAGTGTTAATACAAATTAGTGCTAGCGTTAACATTAGATATTTGTTTTCTCAAAAATATAGATTTTGATGCCGAAAATTTACGATACAACTTCCACGAAATTGATTCTTCAAAAAAAATTGAAAACTTTTTTATACCAGAATTGCTTATTTTTTTGGTAAATTCAAGTTTATGATTCCAAGTTTCGAAATATGAATTAATAATTTTTAGTATAACTTTTTATGGTTACATATTTTTTTCTTTACGATAACACAGGGTCAATATAATGTCGTAAATGTAGGCAATATTGTCTACCATCCGAATCGTAATATTAAATAATAAAATAAATCTGAGTTACAATAATAAAAGTCCCAATGATTCCACGATAAAACTGTACATATGTTTCGGTAAATTATTGATAAAACTTTAATAGATAGTGTTGTTGTTGGATAACTTCTTTTTATTAATGCGATTGCTTTTTATAATCAAAGAAATGCAATGTCATAAGAAATTCGTTCTAATAAGTTAGTTTTTATATCCAAGAAAATAGAAACAAAATTTTGGTTTAACAAAAATAATACATGATATAATATATTATAATTAATTATGTTATTAAATAAACTGCAGTTATTTCTAAAATGCAATTCTTGGTAAAATATTTTTCTCTAAATTTGATTCTATTACAGCTTAAAATTAGTTAGTCTATTGTGTTTAGTTTAATATATTAAAGAATGAATATATGTGCGCCAATAATTTATTAAAAATTGTATGTTTTAGTTGATAGTACAGTAATAATTGTAGTTTTAAATAAAATATGGTTTGCAAACTTGTTCTCGTATTGAATCATATCACTTATTCATTAAGCATTCACTATTATTTCCATGAATAAACTAAAAATCATTTGAATAATTTAATAGAAAATAAAGTAGATCTTCAATCAAGACAACTTAATTTAGAATTTAAATTACAAGGAAATTCAATTTTTGTTCTGATTTCTCGTCAAAATCGCATGATTACATCGAAAGTTGTTTTCAATTACAGAAATAAGTACAGTATATATGTTTTACAGTAATAATTCGCTTGCACTCAACGTTTCGCTCTGTAATATATTTTTACTTTTATCCAAATTAATTTTGGAATTTTCGATAAATTAAATATTAATTTACGATAAATGCTAATGAATTCAGTGGATTCTGTAGTTTGCTTAACTTGTTTGTAATGTAGTAATTGGAAACTTATAAATATAAATGTATATAATTTAAAATGAAAAATGATGCACACCTAAGGTTTTTAGAGTTGCTTTACTGTACAAAAAATTAAAATAAGTACATTGTAAAAAATTATTTATTAGTTTAATTCGAAAGAGATTATAAATTTAAAAAGAGTTTTTAGAGTAAACATTCATATATTTTTCAATTGAAAAAAGGTATACGAGCTAAACTAAAAAAACAAATACATATAGACTTTTTACATATTAGATATTTAAAGTTCTGGAATTTAATGTAATATTACATTCAAAGAATTGAAATATCTATAATAATAAGCAAGTTTAATTTAAAAATACATGAATATATTATGCGAATAAATCAAGATAAAGTATAAGTCATTTAACTGATAATATAATCTTATGACAACTTTTTTGACAAAGAAATTAAAAACATTATTGTAACGAAACACAATAAATCTGCATATTTTATTTTTTAAAAATGCTATTCTCTAAAGGATTTAATTTTTTTGAAGGGTAACTTAAAAGGATTAGACGTGTCAACCTATTGATTATATTATGCAGTAATTGTATAAAATATTATGTATACATATTGTTATACGTAATACATTAATTTATTTAAGAGATTGACGTTGCTTTTACCACCTTAATTACTTAAACTAGGGATAAGTTTAAAATGTTAAATGATATATAGATGTCACAATTTTAATTATATGCATTACAGAAAAACGACTTTAGTATAAGCAAAATGAAATTAATTTTGGTATCAAATTAAAAATCGTAATATTGATTTAAATCATTTTGATATTTATATTTATATTACGATTATTAAATTTTTCAATTAAAGAATTTAATGCATTTAAAGTTTTATATTTTTAAATTCGTTGAAAGTATCAAAATTTAATTTACATTTACAATGAAAAGCCTAAAGAGTTAATTCATTTGCTCATAGAGTTAAATGAATTGAAATTTACTCTAATATTACAGCTCTATTATTTATCATTAACGTAGATCTATAGAAAATTTTCATGAATATTCATCGGTGCTTATAATTTTTTTTGTCATTAACTAAACTGCAGTCATTTTTAAAACCCGTTACGTTTAAGTTTTTTTTTCGTAAATTTGTTTCATACTATGAACTTTAAAAATTGATACAACTATGAACGCTTTTATTTTTAATATAGAAAAAGGAAATATCCGTACGCTAACAATATTTATTTTTAAAAGGGATAAACTCCCTTATGTGTTGATTTATCTTTTATTTTTCGGGATTTGATATTGAATGCTAAGAAAGTTCATTTATTACAATTTGAAAAGCAAATAAAACGTTATATTTTTCTTCTAACAAACATCATTTCGTCGCTGTAGTGTTAATATTAAAACACATCTATATTTTTTCATTTAAGATGACAAAGCTATGAATCCTTTAGGCCATTATATTTTTGCCATGATTTATTTACTAACTTTTTTCTTAGCCGCCATCAATTCAGAAGTTTAACCACTTTTACTCTTCAGAATTGAACTTTAATCAATCTCTATATACAATTTTCCAATCAAAACAAACAAATATCCATTTTAATTAATCATTTAATTTATCAATTTCTGCCAATAAAAAATCGTAATCATATAATATAATAATTAAATGCAATTAAAATTATAAAACGCAATGTAGGGCTTTATTTGATGCATTTTCAGAAAAATGCAAACAAATATCTCTACAGTAAAAGCTAATGCTTTTTAAGTGTTAATGGTTTTATAAAAAACACGCAAACTCAATATTAGTTAAATTATTTTTAGCACACTTTTTTAGAAAAAGGCGAGCTTATAGATATGACCATGGCTGTCTGTCCGTCTGTCTGTTCGCAGTTTAATAATAATAGAGGGATTCCACAGATATCTTATATTAATGAAGGGATTTTGCATTTTTCCCTTTTGACTAAGAAACTATTATATTTGGCATGCGAAAATGTGAGCTCTCTATGAATGTGCCGTTCTTGTTTTATCTGACTTTATAGACAGATATATGGATTTGACTTTGTCCGTCTGTATGTATGTCCGTCGGTCCGAACTCTTATGTTAATTAAGGGGTTTTGATCTTATTTTTAATAAAGGGGTTTCACCAATTTTTTATGTTAATTAAGTGATTTAAAACGCTTTCTTAAGTTAATTAAGAGATTTTCATGTCAAAACATACAACATACAAAAATTAGGTCATTATAGGCATAAAAAGGGTCAAAAAAAGGCAACAAAATGGGTCAAAAATGGGGTAAAAATAGTCATAAAACAGGTGAAAATGGGAAAAATAATGCAAAAATGACGAAAATAAGGTAAAAATTGGGAACTCCCAAAATGATAAAAATTGGTTAAAAATATGCAAAAATTTAAACTGGAAATTCTTTTCATTGTAACTATAAAGACTATAATTATAAAAATTGGGTAAAAAATGAAGATTATTGGCTTATTTTATATAAAAATCCATCTTTAAGAAAAATAATATAAACTAATGGGAGCGAACGGAGAGAGTGAGAGACCATATACTAACTGAACTTAATTTTATAGTCAGATATTATGACCGTATCGATCTTGTTTCTTATATACTTTCAATTCAAACATAATGAATTGAAAATAAACTAAACAATTAAATAAAATAAATCCTTATAATATTACAGCCATATATTTTGAATTTTAATAAAAATATCAAAGAATTAAATTTCTATCTTACTCGTTAAAAACGCAATATCTTTTCATCCCTCCCTATTTCTCCCAATCACTTATACAGCATGCGTTTCAAGTAGTTTTTTGCCATCAAAAGAAAAAACTTTTTTTAGCTTTCCTTCTGTAGTAGAAATAAAATGTTATTTATTAATTTGCATTATCCGAAATCTAATTAATTTTATAATTAATAACTAACTACACATTTTATTTAATATATTAAACAAATATTCTAAGCTCAAACAAATATATTAATAATATATCAAAAAAAGTTTACAAAATGTTTCTTTAATTTAGCAAAATTTACTGAATTACAGTAGATTTAAATCAACTTTCAAACACTATTCAAGTAAATTTCTAATGAATCTATAATTGTTATTACTAGTAATGATGGTTTTTGGTCCATGTAGAACCTCTGGAGCCTGAACCTGATCTTCAGGCTCCGAGTCGGGCTTAGGCTTTAAATTTTTGAAGGGGCTCGGGTTAGAGGTTCTTACTTTTTGGAGCCTGAACCTAAACATTATTTTGATAATTGAATTTATCACATTAAACGAAAAAATATTAAGAAAAAGGTCATTTGTTAATTATCTTTAACACCTTTTATTAAAAAAAGTGAGCTAAAAATGCTCTCTCTCTCTCTCTCTCATCTCTCAGTCTCATCTCTCTCTCTCATCTCTCTCTCTCATCTCTCTCTCTCTCTCTCTCTCTCTCTCTCTACTATATTTAAATATAATATTTTTTCGTTTTATCAACAACACTTAAAACAAGAACGACACATAGAGAGCTCACTTTTTATAGGTATTTGCAATCTTATGGCAAAAATAAATTAGTTTTTTAGCCAAGGTGGTAAAATGACATATTAATATAAGAAATAGACGAAATCCCTTTATAGACATAAGGCTGCGGACACAAAGACAGACGGACAGTGTCAAAAGCATAAGCTCTACTTTTTTAAAAAGTGAGCTAAAAATTTTTTAATAAAAAAGAACATTATTTATCAAGAATTTCAAAAAAAAAATTATTACTTAAATTTACAGAAAGCTCCATAACAATTATTAACCAACTATCAAAAATTATCAACTATATAACCAACAAATATATTCAAAAAAATCCTTTAGGCTCTTTTTAAATCTTTATCAAAACTTTAATATTAGTTCTAATCAATTGGCATTATTTTTGATGATCAGAATAATATCAAACTAATATACCATAGAAAATAACAAATACGGAACAATAGCCGAGTACAGCGTAATTTAATAGATCTTACAATTGATTTATTCTTTATAGTACCAATTATGTCGAGCGGAAAATTACGTTTCAGTTCTCATTTTTTCTTATCGACTTCGAAAAATTTTTCATCGAATATGGTCTATTAACTAATTCTATAGTTATTTATCGATTGCTTTTAGTCTACTCTATTACAAATTGCTTATTGTAAATATAGGTTTTTAAGTTAATTAAGAATTAATAGCATAACAAGGGTTTTGTGCATAAAATAAATTATACTGCTAACTAAATTTAATTTTCTTACTTAAGAGTTTGTGGAAATCAGTTACAAATGCGCTTATATTTGCTATTTGTTTCTTCTTTGCTTTAATGATGTCCAACTTTGATTTTGCGCTAAAGTTATATCTAGTCTATTGTATACGAGTACTATCTGTCTAAACAGAGTACACATTATCCGAAGTAATTTAGCTTAGACATGGGCTTAATATAAGATAAATCTAAGAGCACCAAAATAAATTTTCGAAACACCATTGTTAGTTGCAGCTGCTGTTGCTTTGTTACGAAAAAAAGCTTTGGTTTCAGTTTGTATTTAGATCTGTTCTTAGGCAAAAGTGCTAATCTCGAGAGCACCACTCTTACGCTCTTAATAAGCTCTTGAAAATTTAGTGTACTTTCTTTATAATTTATTTCTTGTTCGATAATAGCGTGTGTTATAACCCAAAAATTTAAGAATATATTCAAGCCTCTAAATCTAGATCGCAGTTTACCGAATATATTCATTAATTTTTGGGTACGCTTGTCCGCCAGCTTAAACCGCAAGGAAATAAATAATTAATACTGTATATCTTAACCGATATATGGGTCAGGGTTAATATATTTTGAATTGTCGCCACAATTCAAATCTAAATACAATAATGGAATGTCTGGTCACACTATATTGTGCAGAGCAGATGTTGCCATTTCGAAAAGTGAAGCACTACTTCGATTGCACACACACCCTGAAAATACCAATTAAGGTAAATCTTCGTATAAAACATAAGCATCTGCTATGGTAACAAAATGACTATTTAAGTAATGTGAAGGTTCATACTTTTGATGAGCACACTTAAGTTTAGTGTACTATCAATGTTTATATTCTCCAATATTCTCTTCAATTGGATAAAATTGATTTCTTAATTTCCTTTTTTCTTCCTCAATGTAATTTTTTCATTTTTATAGCATATCTCCAGATTTTGGAGAACTACTAAATCTCTAAAACAGCAAAAATATTTATATTAGATTATATATCAGGAACCGGATAATATGCACGAAAAAATAAATAGCTTATAAAATTCAGATATGCACAAAAAACAATCTGAAATTCATTTAAGCTTATTAAAATTGAATATTAAATTCTTTTATAGTTTTTTAGTTTAAAACTATTTAAACCTGTTCAAACTTTAATAATTGTGATCTGAAATTTTTAAAATTTCGCTTAATAATGATCCATTTCTTTCAATAAATTTTTTCTCATTTTTAAGTGATTAAAGTTTTAACCAATTTTTTACAATGCACTGACATTGAAAAAATAATTTTTATATTTATAAAACCTTTTCACGCTAAAATTATTTACATACATGCGTTTATCCGGACATTGATAAAGTTAAAGCAACAATTTAGATTCATATTCATTTATATAAAGTTCTTGATTTGTATAAATCATGTAGACTTAAGTTCCTAACTTAATTGATACTTAGAGTTCGACTATCATGTGGTCAAGCTGTCGGAGCGCTTCTTACACTTTTTATTAAATCTTAAAAAATAGTGCTAAATTCTATTACGACTATAAATTTTATAAAATGTTTTAAAATTTAATCAAACGGAAAAATGGTAATTTCATATACTTAATATATTCAATAAGCTTATGCTTAACACCGTTGCTATAATGTCAAAATGAGCATTGCTTTAATATAATGTTGAAATAGACAAATGTCATGTCCAAAAAAGTCGAACTGACAATTCTTAAAATTGCACTATAATCCATTCTCCAGCTTGTTTTCTCAGGACTTAAGATTTGATTTCGGTTGCATGCAATGAAGTAATATCTTGCAGTGACAACTCAATTGACATTTACAGAGAGACTGGAATGTAGAGACTTTTAAAATAAACATTAAAATACTTTTACGTCATTCATTTATTCTATCAAAAGAAACTTAGATATTGTATAAAAATTAATTATTTCTTTATTATATTCTAAATCCTTTATTTTAGCAGAAAGTTAAATATTTTTTTATTAATACTTTAACCCGTTTATAGCTATCATTTATCCGTATAATGTTTTATATGGCCGTTATATATTGTTTTATTCTTGCATCTCACAAAGCATTGCTCATTTTTGGTTAAAAATGTTTTAGGTATTATAGGAGAATGTGGAAGAGCTGATTCTTTTAATATTATACTAGTAGCCGTTCACTTTGTTCACATCAATTGGACACTCTGGCCCCTTTAATAGACGTAGAGAGAGAGAGAGAGAGAGAGAGAGAGAGAGAGAGAGAGAGAGATTTTATTAAAGGAGTTTTCGAAACGTGCCTCTCAATCAATACTTATTATAATTGAACCACAGTTTTTATAAATATCGACCATTTTATTTCAAAAATTCCAAAATATTGAGCGGGTGAATTTATTGAAACTTCTTAGGGGATTACCTTACACTTTCTGGGATAATTTACTTTTAATACAAATATTTACATAAATAAATTTAAAATAAGTCAAGAATTAAATTAAATGGGTCCATTTGGTATTGCAAGATGTGCGTATTTTTAGTTTTATTAATAATATCATAAAAGTAAATTTTAATCTAAATTAATGGATATACGATTTAAAAAGTATTGTCTCTTCTACGTCTCCTACGCACTCACGCAGCATAAGTTTCAATTATTTTTCTTATTACTTCGCTTATCTTCTTTTACTCGAAATAAAATGTAATTTATTAATTTGCATTATCCGAAATTTAATTAATCTTATAATTAATACCGACACTTCTTTAATGCAACAACAAATATATTAATAATAGATTAAAAAATAAATTTTATGAAAAGTTCAAAAATTCAGCAAAATTGTGTGCAACTATGTTATTACGGTTGGACTAAATCAAACGTTCAAAATATTATTCAAGCAAAACTTCTATTGAAATCTCTAATTGTTATTTCAAACAAAAATTTAATAAACTTTAAATTTTTAATGCCGAAGCTCATCAAACGCATTATTATTATACATTTTGTTTGTTATTCTTTTTTAAAAAATTATAATTATAATGCTACCATATTTTGCTGTCGAGAAACCATAAATTTCTCTTGTTTTGAATACATTGAATCCTTCTCTGTATTAAAAAATCTGTAATAATCTGTAACGTTGTTGTAGCACTATTTATCATTGATATAAATTTAAAGTACATATACCTTAAATGTGCGAATACCTTACATTAATTCACATAAATATAAATGATCCTAAAATCTTACTTCCTATTGCAATATTGAAACGATACTTACAGATTCTCTCAGAATTTTTTCTCCAAGAAACTCTGTACTTAACTTATATTACTGATATGTCGTATATTAAAAATATTGAAAATAAAATTTATGGAAATTAAATAATAGATGAACTGTCACTAACAATCAATCAAAATGTTTTTGTTTAAATTATAGTAATTTATTTTTCTTGATTTTATTCTTGCAACACATTTCTTACTAACTTGTGTACATAAATAATATAATTGTATTTTTAACAAATGAATTTTTTACTTTCCATATAATATAATCATTAGGGATAGGATGTTAAGTTAACAAAAAAGGTTTCATTTGATCATAACCAGGTTAATTAATTTATTAGATTTTTCTAATAAATTATCTAGTATTAACCCTATCACTAGTATTAATATAATGTTTAAAAAATAAACGCCGCTTTTAAATTTGAATAATTAAATTGTTAAAGAATTTCGTGCTCGATGTGCTAATATCTTTTAACCAGTCTAATAGTAATAAAGTTGATTTTCCTTATTTTCCTTATCTCCATAAAATTAACCCTCAAGGTTTGCCCAATTATAATTATTGGCTGATATATACGGTAGATTGCGGACTCCAACAATGTTTAAAAAATACAAAGTTTATTTAAATAAGCTAAAATGAATAATGAATTATAAACAAAGTTTAGTTTTTTGTTAGTTAAGGGATGTGAGAGTTATGTTATCTTAGGTTAGGTTAGGTTAGGTTAGGTTAGGTTAGGTTAGGTTTAGTTTAGTTTGGTTTGGTTATGTTAGGTATGGATAAGTTTGTTTATGTTAGTTTTAAGATAATTATCACTAATTGTGTTAATTAATCTTTAATTTAAAATACTTAATTTTATTCGTTTTTTAAATTTAAAATTTATTGTGATTATGGTTCAGTTTTGTAATGATTCAGTTTCTTTTTTTAAAAGTCTAATAAAAACATTATTGGAGTCCGCAATCTATATATGCCCCTAATTATTAACATATTATAGGTTAGAGCAGGGTGTGCCAGAGAGGGCTGGGGGGTTTTCCCCAGGATTTCTCAAAAAGATGACCCCCATACCTAAAAATGAAAAATGTCATCTCTATGGGGGAATTTTTTTTAATGTTTTTTGTCCGATAGCAGGAAAATTGTCGCTTAAATCCGAATAGTTTGCCCTAAAATTTTGAAAAGTCGGAAAGTAGCCTCCCTAAGACCGACACACACTGGGACACCATGGGTTAGAATATATTTATAAAGTTTTTTTATCATTGCATTATCACGCACATCCCAACACAGACACACTGCTGCTCTCTCTCATTCTTTAAATATCATCATTTATTTATAACAGTTTCGATGCCGATGATGGTTCGCCAAATCGTAATTTTTTGGACGTCAGTCCTTCATCAGGCGTCACATTGCAAAACATGCCAACCAGAAGAGAATCGTTTCTCTATCGATCTGACAGCGAATTCGAGACGTCTCCCAAATCAGCTTCAAGACACTCATCAATAGCAAGTGGAGAGTCGTATGTTATTTTATTTTTTATATTACTTATCAAAAACAAATTATCGACGTGTTTCGTTAATCAAATATATAAAAAAAAAGTTTTTTTTAATTTTTCGTTTTTAAATTCAAAATATATTCAAAGTCGCTAGTTGAAAAAAATAGTTATTGCTATAAAAATTATTTATAACTGCAATAAGGTATTGAAATGCAGCCCGAAATAAATGAGGATTATATAATTTTTTGCATGCAAAACAATCTATAGAATTAAGCTTTTTATTATTGACAAACATATAAGGAAAAACCAGATATTTTTGAAAATGTTTGTGTTTAACGCATAATTAACACGATTACAAATTTACATATACTTAACACTCAAAGTATTTATTAACAAAAGTGTGGTTTTTCCTTTATTATTATTATCCATTGTTATTATGAAACTTGCTATAATTGTTATTTTTTTGTTGAATAACGTTACTGTACTTACTTTCAGGTATAGATCTTAAAATTTTATCATTCGATAAAAAAACTTTTTCGGATATATTTCTAATGTGCCTTAAGCTGGTTATGTTTTGACTCTTTAATTCTGAATCTTCGAATTGATGTAATACTCAACGGAATTTTACAGAATTTTCGTTTCGAATTTTTGTTGAACTTTTTGTCTAAAATTTTTAAAATTCTATCGATTCTCACTTGCATCGAATAGTAAAATTGTTAAATTTCTTCAAAAACTTTGTAAACATATCTGCATTCTCTTGTTTGTTAACTTTACAAAATTTTAGATTAGAACCGAATTTTATAATACAATTATAATAAAACAAGAAAAATAAGCGATAAAGCATGAAAAGGGATCGCTAATTACAATTAGACACGTGGCCATCATTGCCACAATACTTCTACCTATATTTACCTTGTTTTTTGCTTTTTTATTAGGCATTGCGAAGATCTTATAGTTACACCATTTGCACAAATCCTATCAAGTTTGAGAAATGTTAGAAATAACTTCATTCACATCGCAAACGTTCCGTGTCCAGTCAACAGGTTTAATTCAATTCAATTCAATTATATTAATTTGAAAACATGTTCTTTTAAAGCGTAAACGCCATTCAATTAATTTTTGTTTGAATAAATGTTGGAATTATAGGTCCAAAGAAAATAGGCGCCCAAGTTATACATCACTACACCAATTATTACAACAAGCGAAGCAACCATTATCGGACGACACAATATCTAAACTATCAACGGACACTTTAGAAGAATTAGATTGGTGTTTGGATCAGTTGGAGACAATACAAGTTCACCGTTCTGTGGGCGATATGGCTAGCAGTAAATTTAAGCGAATGCTCAATAAAGAACTCAGTCATTTTTCGGAGACCAAGTCTGGCAGCCAAATATCCGAATGGGTTTCGCGCACATTTATGGGTAATTTTATTATTTTAATATAATATTATCACGTTTTAGTGCTGTGGCTATCAAAGTTTATAATTTAATTAATAAGAGCTAATAAGCTTATATTAGTGGATTTTTCAAAAAAAAGTCTGCATAACATGGAGTTGGGATGAGATTAAGCAGAGTTTTAATCAAAATAATGTGAATAACAAGAATTCAAATAAAGTATAATGTTTTTGCAAATTTTAATATTATAATAATAAAAGTTATACTATTAGTTTAACAAAAGTTACTGTCAATAATTAATGTGTTTTGTGGTACGGCACTAACCAATATATTTACTTATTTACTTTTTGCAATAATCTAACCCTTGGGTATAGATGAGCGAGTAATATTGATACACTGAATTTGGAGATACAAAAAAAAATAAAAGTTGCTAATTTTCCGATTATTATAATTCGTTAGATATGCAAGAATTAGATCTTCCGTATAATAAATTTGAGGATAGTATTGGAAGCCAACCGCAGCTGCAACAATCACAAACTGGTTTAACTGCCAAAAACATTGGTACGAATTTGAATTCACTGAACAGAACGCTTCCAACAAGTCATCAAAAAACTAGTCAAGTAATGTCTCAAATAACGGGTGTAAAAGCGCCAATCGGTCGCACTAACAGTTTAACTAAATTACCAAAATATGGTATTGAAACCACTCACGAAGAAGAACTCGGAAGGATGTTCGAAGACATTGATAAGTGGGGACTAAATATGTTTAAAGTGATGGAATACTCTAATAATCATCCGCTCACTGCTGTGATGTACACCATATTCAGGGTAAGAATATTCTGCCAAATATAACACCATTTTTTAAGGAATTATCAATTTTTAGTCTAGAGATTTATTAAACACATTTAAAATTTCATCAAAAAAGTTTGTGATCACAATGATGACACTCGAGAATCACTACCTGAAAGTACCATATCATAATAGCCTGCACGCCGCAGATGTTGTGCAATCGGTTCATGTGCTTCTACTCTCACCTGCACTCGATGTAAGTATTCCAGTGCTAATTCTATGCTCCAGTATTATTGGATTTATCGATAACACCCTAAAGCGTTCATTAACTTTCTCAAAATTTCAAGATTGATCTTTGATTAGTATTGCGCTATGGAGTATCCAAAATCTATACATGTTGGCGCCATTATAATGATTGATACCCTCGAACCCCTCTTTATTAACCCTTTTGTATTGGCATTTTATTATTTCTATCTCTATCTCTCTATTCTCAGTCAGTGTTCACTGATCTGGAAATAATGACCGCATTATTCTCAGCAGCGATACATGACGTGGATCATCCTGGTGTCACTAATCAATATTTAATTAATTGTAGCTCTGAATTAGCGCTCATGTATAATGACGAATCTGTGCTCGAAAATCATTCATTGGCCGTTGCCTTCAAAGTTCTTCAACAGCAAACTTACGATATTTTTGATAATTTAAATCGTAAACAGCGGCAAACACTGAGAAAAATAGCGATTGATATGGTTTTAGCCACAGATATGTCCAAACATATGAGCTTATTAGCCGATTTAAAGACGATGGTTGAAACAAAGAAAGTGGCAGGAAGTGGTGTTCTGCTTCTCGATAATTATACCGAAAGAATACAAGTGCTACAGAACATGTTACATTGCGCTGATTTAGGAAATCCGACGAAACCGTTAGACCTTTATAAACGATGGTGCGATCTCGTAATGGAAGAGTTCTTCCAACAGGGAGACAAAGAACGTACGTTAGGCTTAGACATTAGTCCGATGTGTGATCGATATAATTCTACCATTGAGAGATCACAGGTTTGTTTTATTTCATATAAATGTAATTAGTAAAAGCCATATCAAAGTAGCAATCATATCAAATTAGTTTTTTTATTTATATCATTCACACTTCAATTCATGCATTAGTAGAGATGCACATTTTAACCAGTTAACTTTTGACTTAGCAGTTAAAGTTAAGAGTTAAGGTTAAAGAAATTGATGTGAGTTAAAGTTAAAGTTAAGAATTTTATTAACTCAACGGGTTAAGAAAAAATTGTAAGTTAACCGGTTAACTCGAAATCATTTATCTTTTATTAAATTTTGCTAATAAAATATTATTCACTGTAATATATATTTCGCATAAACTTATAGTGTTAAAAGTATTGCATACATAAGTGAAACTTGTATTCAAAATTATTTATTTTTACATTTTAGTC
>JAQIXJ010000337.1:0-39003 GCA_034700185.1 Phthiracarus laevigatus
CTATTTTGTTCATTTATTAATGCTATTTATAGCGCTATTTTTGTATGCTATAAATGCTATTATTTTGACTCTCTAGTGATAACCAAACAAAAGTTACTGTAACATGACAGCACTCATTCACTCAATGACCAATGATTCAATTGAAACAATCAAATATATATTATCTCAATCAGTTGTTGTCAATGATTTAATATTGAAATTAATGGTCATATACGTTGTATGCATTTGAAATCGAATGCAGTTTTATTAAAACACAACAAATCAATGATTAATTGATGGTTGAGGTTAACCATAATAATTTCAACGGTTTATGTTCATTTTAATATATTAGCTATAATTAAAAGTTTGAAGTGTTTGCTCATATCATTAACGAAATTAAATTGCTAAATCAGTTTTGCTATAATGGATAATTTATTGAATGGGTTCAAAAGATTCAAAAAATCCAAAAACTGGATGTCACTTGAAACACGTAACGCAATTTGATTAAGTTATCCATAAATACTTACGGATTAGTTATTATATAAATGCGTTAATTATTAAGTCTTAAGAAGTTCTATAAAGTTTTTAGCTCACTCTTTTTAACCATAGTCAGTCTTATCTATCCGTCCGTCTGTCTGTGCGTGTGCTAGCAAAACACACAGCGTTGTAAAAAAAGGCGAACATAAAGTTATCGTTTTGATCATCATTAATATTAATGATAATGTATGTCTTAAGGGATAGTTGGTTAGCTTTCTTTAAAAAGTGAGCTCTCTTTGAATGGCCAATCTTGTTTTAACTATTTTTCGGCTTTAGTTAGGTATTTAAAGGTAACGTAAAATCACATCAATTTAACTTAACTGGAGGTTCTCTGATAAGTTCTTTCCTGGTGTCCTTTCGAATTTAAGAATTTTTAAAAAACAGGAGAAAACCTATCGAAC
This sequence comes from Phthiracarus laevigatus, assembly GCA_034700185.1. NCBI lineage: Eukaryota > Metazoa > Arthropoda > Arachnida > Sarcoptiformes > Phthiracaridae > Phthiracarus > Phthiracarus laevigatus. Next base: position 918 of record JAQIXJ010000337.1, read on the forward strand.
TTAACCTACAATTTTTGGTCCTGCAGACCAAAATTTTCGAGTTTTTCACCATGAAGAACCCCAAACCCTCAAATCTTGTCGAATTTTAAAGACAATTTTTGAATATTTGGCTAAAATATAAGAGGGTCACAAAAGCTCACTCGTTTTGGAAATCTTTTTCAATTTTAAACATTCTGTAGCAAATTAATAGAAATTCTGATTAAAAGTTGAAATAATCACAGTAATCCAAGGATTATATTTATTAAAGCAACAAAAAATTTTAATTTATTACGTTAAAAACGTGTGAATTAATAGGTGATTAAATACAATAATAGATAACAATTTTTATACAAATTGATTATATACGCGGTAATTAATAGCCGCAAAAAACAGTCTAAATAACATTTTTTATGTACAAAACAAAAAAAAAGGAATTAATTTTCTCAATTTAAAATTAAATTTACGCACAGTGTGCGAAACATTGAGTAAAAAATAACAAAATCATTTTATTTTAGATTAAATGCAAAAATCATTAAATCACAAACTTTTTTTGGGAATTATTTTTTACATTTTAAATTACTATTTTGACACCTTTTTTCTCGGTTAATATATATTTACAAATAAATTTAAAAAACAATTAAATCACGTGTGAAGGAATTAACAGACGGACAGATACAAAAACAATTATTTAACAAATGTTCAAGTCTACTGCAATTCTTGACATTATTACAGTAAATAAATTTAGCTAATCTAAACAGCGTATTATAAATTTTTATAAGCTGATACCCAATATATGAGGACGGAAAACCGAAGTTTTGGACTAAACAATTTTAAAGTAGTTATAGATTAAAAGTTTTAAACTGTTTTTAGATTATTAACGCTATAAACGACATTAAAAAAAATTTTATTTCAAATATTGATGACCGTATATTTTTTTTGAGAAACTTTTTGTATAGTTAGTTGCATAGTAAAAAGAAGTGTTAATTTTGATTTACACAGTAGAGTTTATATCGATATTATTAATTGTTTAATTTTTAGAATCTGCAACTTTCAACAACCATAATAATAATTCTGATTTATAATAAAGCACGTGATTTTTAGTTATTTATTATTGGATTAAATTATTTGAGTAGAATCTAAACATCAATATACATCAAAAATATCCATTTAAAAATTATTATGATTAATTACTAAAATTATTATAATACTATTTCATTGTTTAAACTTAATCTAAAATACTTTTTTATGTCTTAAGAAACTTTAGATGTTTCCTCAACAGTTACGGCATCACCAATCCTCTCTTCTGCCGGCATAATAAAGAACAAGGATTGCCCTCTATTATATTTCTAACATAACCTTTCATATTGATCTTAAGATTATTACTATGATAGTTAGACAACTTATTAGAAATTTATAATTGAATAATGTGAAATAATAAACAAATAATCTTGTTAGTGAAAGCATAATTAATAACTAATTATTAATTCTTCTAATTAATAAATTTTTTTAAAAGCAACTAATTAAAAAAATTTAAAATAATTTTTTAAAAGGATAAGTTTTTGTTAATAATATTCTTATGATTTTATCAAAACAACAAGAAATAAATCGGGTAATCCTAAAAAGTGTACTGACTTACGTAACTGAATCATTTATTATTAGTAACTCGTTAATAAACTATCTATAAAATCAATAGACTCGAAAAATTCTTTATTACACTAATTGCTTTATGGACATAAAAAAATATAAAATTAAATTAAATGTCTGTCCGTTTATTCTCCTTAAAGTTCAGGGAAAAAACCTAAATAGTAAGGTTCATTCAGTATTTTAATCATGACTGTGTCTATATATACAAAACAAATTTTTGAAAAAAACTCAATTAATGTTTATAAATACTTTTTAAAAGAAAAAATACTTTACTTATTTAATCAGAGTTTGTTTGCATGCGTTTGAGAAAATAAAATATTGTATACAAAAAAAAAGCTATTTACATATCATTGTTAATGGAAAAAGTTTAGCTAAACTTTATTTCACAAACAATTACTTATCGTAAACCCATACGTTTTACGACTCTATTTGTTTTTAGAAAAAGTTACCGAATCTGCGATTGACAGAATGGCGTTTACGCCGAAGACGATGACTTTTTATTCTTGTCGAAGTGGCGCATGGGTGTGGGCCGCGAAAACGGGTGAACCTGATTCAAGTGATTGTTTAGACTGGTCATCCATTTGAATTGTTTACTGCAGAGCGGACACGAGTATCGCTCGCTTGATTCCATGTGCACAGACTTGATGTGATCGATAATGTTTTGCTTGCTTCGGAAACTGTGTAAGCAGTACGAGCATCGATACACTTCTTCCAGCGCCTCGTACTGGTACTTCAACTCTGTTCCCGATGTGGTCTTCATCGCCAGAAATTTCTTTGCAGCCATTTCAGGATTTTTTGGACACCACTTTAATTTTGAAGATACCGCGAAACTTTGTGGCTGTTGCTGTTGTTGCTGCAAATTTGGGCCTAAGAGATAACTGCGGCGTCAGAATAAAATTAAATAATATAACCAGGAAGCGGATTACTATGGCGTTTAAAGCAATTGTTTTACATAATCAATTTTATTCAGGGTTTCCTATTTACTAATAAATGAGATAATCCGCCCGTTTATTTATAAGCATCAAGTTTTTATTTATTTTTAATGGTGGATCACGTGTGTATAAGGCATTATTTAATTATATTAAGATTTAATTGTCTAAATATTTACAATTACAAAAAAATAAAGAGCTTCCTGATTATGTTATTGATGAGACATATAAAACCAATTACTCTGTGCTTTGAGTTGCGCGGACTTCGAACGCGTTGGAGATACGTCATCGTCGGCAACACATGGCGTTTCGGTTTCCTGCGCTGCGCTACTATTACTGGCATCGCTAACCAAACCAAGTTTGCTGTCGCACTGAAACAGTGGCGGCTTAACGATTCCAATTTTACTCTCGCACGGGGAGTGCGTCTGCTTACGACTTCTAGTGTTCGGCGTTAATTGAACAGCGGTTAAATTTTCGTGCGAAGTCGATGGTATCGACTCGATTGAAGGGTTAGTTGTGTCTGGTGTTTCCACTTTCACGATACTCTCCTTACTATCTTTATGCTCCTCTTGAGAGCATACTCTACTTCTGCCGCGAGTTAATCGAGGCGATGGTGGCTTAACATCAATTGTTGGCACTTCTTTTGTATCGGTTGCGTCCTTTGCTTCTTCGTCCATCCTTTCAGACATTTTTTTAATTTCCGCCATTCCTTTAGTCATAGAATACTCGCTATACTTAAGCGGCGGTCGTCTCAGTCTCGAGTTTCTCCAATTTTCTTCAGTAACTTGATTCTCTTTCATCAACTTTTTCACGTGTTTGTCCTCCTTGTGAATCAATTTACGCCTCTTTTTACTCTTTTTACCGCTGGAACCAATCGAATCAGTCGGACTGGTTGTCCTCACGTCTTCGTCAGTCGGTTGGGTATCACAGTTCTTTGCGTCGGTGTCTGCTTCGTTCTCCACAGTTTTTGATCGATAATTTTGTGCGTTTAGGTCCAACTGAGACAAACTGCTCACTCGAAGAGTTTCCGCGCTCTTCACCAACGATGGCAACTGTTTCTGCGGAACAGTGACCTCTCCTTTGTACATGAACTCAAGTATGGCCCGAAGGTCGTCCAAACTGACACCGTTCACGAATATTATAGGATATTGAGAGTGGTTGTTGATGGACGAGAGCAACTGTTTGAAGAACTCGGAAGAGGCGGCCAGTATTAGCCGATGCGCTTTGAGTGTGTGTCCGTCGCAACACAACGACACATCGCACAGACTCTCGTCGGTCAGCATCAGTTCAAACGCTTCCACCATTTTTGCGTTATGGTTAACGCGAACCACTTGTAAATTATTACTCGATTCTGTCATCCTTTTATGGGATAAGTTTATTATCCATTAGAATACGCATTTTTGGTTTATTACTTTTAATTTTATTTTAATTTGATTTGCGCTAAATTAAATTTGGTGGACCGCTTTTAAACTGATTCAATGTTTCGGTAAAAAAAACATTTTTCGCAGCAATATTTTTTTGTTACAGTTTATGAAAGTTTTTTGGTTTATCAGAAACACGTTTGAAAAAATTGGATATAATAAGCAATTAATTAAAATTTGAGTATATTAATTAAAACGGAAAAATTAAAATTTCATGCGTCATTTAGTTGCGGAAAAAAACTAAATTCCGAAAAATACCGAAATCGCGTGATTACAAAAAAACGCAAAAAATAATAAGAGTTTACTAATACCTTTTTTGATAACAGATTACTGTCAAAATATTTACGATTATTTCTAAATTTATTAACAAATTGTTTGTTTAAAATTTTCGATAATTTTCCTAACAATTCAATAAATTTTCGTTAAAAGAAAACCACTTAATAGATTCATATACAGATTATTTTTCTGACACAACAATCCGCAGTTAGGCTTACAGTTCAACAGCAATGGATACTAAATAACAAGAGTTCACTAGTATAGGTACAGTACATACATATGCAGTATACACACACACAACTGCTATTATCTTCGCAGCCATTATGTGACGCGACTGTCGTTATAGCGCTAACAAATCCCATACCAAAATGAAAATGTGCGCTCAACTTTGTGGGAGCTTAATTTTACCATTTTACCTAATAATTTGGGAAAACATTTTCGCGATTGGAAAATTATTAAAAAAAACAAAGCGAAACTAAACTTTTAAATATCCTTTTCAGTAACCAAACTAATTGAAAATTTTCCTATAATCAAAGTGTCTTTATTTTTATAAAACGCGATGGCATTACGGTCTACGTTAACAAACTTAATTTTTTTAAATAAATATATTATATTTATTCGGATCTATCGATTATTCCGACGTAAATAGTCTCAGATTTTCTTAGTAATTGCGTAGATATCGCAGTAAACGTTTACTGATGATGATTAATAACATTTGTTTTGCTAAATGTTTAACCAATATAATTCTAGCGCACTGCGAATAAAATCCGATCTATTGATTTTGACTGTCTTCGTAGATTTACATATATTAGAAACGATTTTATATGAAAAGACAAAATATTGGCGCGATGTAAACGGCGTATCGTTTAAACGATAACTAATCCCTAAATCAATGTTTCTTAGAAAGATAAAATCCATTATTCATTTTGTTTATTATTAGTAAATCTTTGGAATAAATTCTTTTTAATTCTGGTTTTTGATTTTAGCTTATTTTTGTGAGTAATATATAATCTGCTGCATAATTTGAAAAATTATAATTTATGTTGTTATCAGACATTTAAAATTTTTATTTACACAATTATTACATAAATTCAGTGTAATTTAAATGTCTATCCAGACACTAGTGTTTCGCATTCATAACATAAACTTTATCAATGGCTTGAAATTATTAAATTGCAAATAAATACATAATAATTTTATTATTTTCAATTAGAGTAACTGAGTAACTCAAAATAATGCAAATAATTTAGCATTAATTTCATTTAATATAAAATTAGAGAGTTCTGAAGTAAAATACAAAAAAAAGTTTGGCATTTAGAAAACCCATTAGAAATCTGTTTGTTTACTTTGAAATAATTAATGATTAGTACCACTACCTATTTTAATAGAAAGTTACCGTGGATTTTGACTTCAAAATTAATGGGAAAATTAAAATATCTTATTAGATAAAATTTACCTCTACTATATTTTTTAGTTTTGCATTTTTTTATCTTCGTGTTTTTCTAGAAGCATTCTAAATAATATTTAAAAGGTACTTTGATTTTCCAAAAAAAACATAATATATAATATAGTATCTAGTAACTATGCAGTAAAACTGAGCATGACACTTTTTTAATGTAAACGAATATCGGATAATGTTTGATACATGTTGAGTATGTTGTAAAATCATTGTGTAAATACACTGGTTATAAAAACTACTAAAGAAAAACCAAGAAAATTACTTTTTTAAAATAGGTTTTCCATCACTAACTTTTAGCTGGACGCGCGATCCTCAAATCTTAGAAATCATATCAGAAATTAATATGTTATTTGAAAATTAATTAATACAGTATGTTAATTATTGCTTTTTTAAAAACTTTTCACGTGAGTTACAACAATTGGAGTATGTATCCCACAATCCCCGAATTTCTAACAAATGTCATTTAAGTGTGGGCCTCTTATTGATAAATTATTTATATAGCATTTTATTTAATACTATCTGAAGTTTATTTAAGGAAGAGTGGTTAGATAAGCCCATATTTATAAAATAGATAATCTGAGTTCACTTTCGTACCAGAAATAACAATAATGGTAATATTTTTGTAACTTTGTGCCATTATCTCTCGCACATTTGGCACAATTTTGGATTACTGCCGAAGTACTCAGCAATAGAGACTTGTTAACGATATCCAAAATAAATAATTTATTTTTAGGTTACATGTGTCAACAGTTTAAGCCTATGCTATCACAAAAAAGTTGTACAAATTTATAGTTATTCCGCGGATTATTTCAATAAAAATACTTTCTTTGTAACAAAACTAATATTAATTACTGCAAGTTTGCGCTGTTTTTAGCTCAGGCTTCCAAGGGAAGTTATACGTTATCGATTAATCCCAATTTAAGATATTTAAATCAATAAGATCTAGAAAAATTATGGCATAACAAATATTTCAACATTAAACATTAGCATAACGATTTATATATGTTTGACTAAATAAAAATAAAAGTAAATACAAATATCATTATACAATTTTATTATGGTGAGTTTTTATTTTTCTAAATTAATGTCGTGTGCTAGCAATTTTAAATTTATTATACTTTCGATTTTTATCTATTTTTTATCACTTATCATACTCCAAATTTTTAAATAATTTAAATTTATTGAAATGTTTCAAACAAACGCAAATCTTTTGATAAAATAAGGTGTATGTCGATACTAAAAATTATGTGGGCCAAAATTTTTTGAAAAAGGGTTACCAAAAACTTATTGGATTTAAGTCATTAATTTTTGTGTCTCTAGAAAAACTGAGCTAAAGCTTTCGTAATCAAATATTACTTTTATAATGATAATTATAATTAAAATGATTTTTTATTACCATTATGTAAGCAATTTATATGACAATGTGACTCATTTAAAATTCAAATAACTATTATAAAGCTCTGCACAAATTCCAAGTTTTTGTTCAAATAGAAGGCTAACACGTAGACATAGAAAGAAATAGTGATTTTTATTTTTCTTTGAAAACTAATAATTAATAATTTAAAAAATAAAATTATATGATTCGTTAGGTACGGGTTGTTTCCCAAACAGGTGACAGCAATAACCTTATTCGAAGGACGTTTTTACCCTATTTTCTCAATACATTATTTAACGAATTTATTTTCCATGTAAAACCCAATAACAAAATTGAAATTTAAACAAGAATGAACATTAGTAATGCGCTCACTTTGACTTTAAATCTATTGTTGGCTTACATTATTGATTTCTATTTTTAAATAAGCAAAACTTTTAATTATTATTGTTTCGATAAAAATTTTTATGTGCTTTAAAACATTGTTATAAATAGTACTTCAGTGAATGTTAAGGTTATTTTTATTCATTCTTAGTTTAGCTGTCGACGAGGTAACATCAAAATTGTGTTATAGACAGAATTAGTCGCGTGTCATAACGTGTTTAGGTATAATTAGTTAGACGCGTGACACCAAAATATACTCATATTTGCACCGATATTTAGCATTTTTGACCCAATTTAAGCCCTGTTTTACTCCTATTTAAGCCAATTTTGCCCCATTTTTAGTTATTTTTGATCAAATTTTAGCACTGTTTAGCCCAATTTTGACACATTTTTAGTCAATTTTGCCTGACTTTTGTGATATAAAAAAAAGTCTACATCCAGACAGACAGACGGACAGACATCCCAAATCCAATAGCTGACTTTTTCAAAGTGAGCTAAAAAATCGAAAAAAGTAAAAAAAACAATTAAAAAAAGTCCATGTCGTTGCATACAGTTATTGCAAATTCAATATCTGACTTTTACAAAGTGAGCTAAAAAGTAAAAATAAAATAAATAAAAATGGAAAAGGAAAAAATCGAAAAAAGTTTAAAAAAATGAAAAAAAGTCAATAAACAAGATCGATACGGTCATAATATATGACTTTGTAAAGATGGTTTATATGGTCGTTCGATTACTTCGTTCGCTTCCAGCTATTAGTTTAGATTATTTATATTAAATTTATTTGCTTTTAATTTCGGAATATTCATATAAGAATATCGGCTATTTATACCATAATTTGATTATTATTTTACTATTTATTACTAAAAACCGAATCTCCCGCTCAGATTTTTGGCTAATACCTAATTTTTATAATTTTTTAGATTGATTTTGACGATTATTTGTCCAATTTTAATCACACAACGCGTCTCTATTCCCCGCAAGCATTTAAATGTTGTACGTATACCACGCTCACTCTTCCTCTCTGCTTAACATTGCTGTGGAATAGACCCGTGAAGCCTGATTTTAACTTTTTAATTTCTTAATAGATAGAAAATAATCTCCACACCAGATATAACAGAATTTTAGTCAATTTTCACATGATTTTGCCTATTATTGATTTTGGCTATTTTGATATAAAAAACGCGAGAATCTCGATCCCATATTTGATACTATTTTTGGTGATCTTTTATCCCTTTAATGCCCGTTTTAGACCTTATATTTTGGCCATTAGAACCTACAAATCTCATGAATAACATAAAAAAGTCGGTTAAAATCATCAAGTCTCGTATTTTTGTGCCATTGTATGTCATCTGTTCAAATACTTGTCGTTCTACATCATGTCTCGCATGCCTATGTAAATTAGTATTTCGATTATGTTCTTTGTGTGTACACTTAATATGCAATTCTTGTAAGTCTGACTATTGACAAGTATTGCATGGATCCGATTGTTTGCGTTTAAAATCCGTTTTCCATTTTTTCTCATCAATTTTGTGATACTAATGCTCTGTTTAAGAATACGATGAGTGACGGAAAGGATTTTAGAACTTAGTTGTTTGTTACGATTATTTAAATAGAATTGGTGATTATATTTCTATCTGAGCCGCTATTGTAGCCATTGAAATGGAGTATATAAAATGCCAGCTTAAACAAAGTTATAAGTTTATCACGTAATCCATAAGTTTATTCGATCAATTTCTGAATGTCGATGCATTTTAATAAGGATAATAATCGCAACTTCTCGGTGTAATACTGTGATGTCACTAGACTTAAATTTCATTTAATGTGCAGCGATGTTTGGCAGAAAAATTTGTTAGTCAAATCGAAAGGTGCATCGTGTGACCAATTGATCCCAAGTTATTGTTGAGAAATTTAGCATAATTTTGACGTACGCGGTTCACACTTTTACGCGTAACTCAACTTTTAATCATAAACAAAACCATTTTGTTATTAATAACTTGAACTTTTGTTTTCTATATAAAGTGATTTTTATGTTTAAACACGTTGGTTGTAATTTAGCTCTCAATGCTAACAGTCTCAGAGCGACAATTGTAACAACTTCTTTAATTAAAATTTAATTTGATTTGAGCGAAGTCTTTCAATTAATTTAATTAAGTTGGTTATTGTTTATTTACAACTCATTTGATTTTGTGAATTAATAGATTCGCTTTAATTAAACTCCGTATTAAACTTAAACAAAGAGTTTTGTTTACGATCGGATTTATTAGATAAGTTTTGGCAGTTACAATCAATGTGTGTTTTGGTGTCGGATTTACTGTTGCCAAACCAAAGTTGATCCCGTCGTGAGTAGATTTATGGTATCACCGCATTGTGCGTTTTTGGTCAATTCGCTCACTTAAATTTTATAGATGAAGTCAAATGCTTCATATTTCTGACCAAAATATTTTTGCTGATAAGTCTTGAACTGTGCATAATAAATCATGGTTAGCAAATTTCATGATAATAAATTTACACAATCAATATGCAGTAATTCAAAAGTAAAGTCCCATTTAAAAATACTAATTTCAAAAGTTCATACATGCCATAATAAATAAATTCTATAGAAGTTTTAGTTATATTATTTGGTAAAAATATTTCAAAATTATTGACATTTAAATCTGGAAACACTCTACTATTTTCTTTTAGCAATGCATCCAATAGTGAATTACGATGTGAAGAAAGTTTTGGTGCTTCAAATGTTATATTATCTATATCTTGCAAGCTAATTGCATTTGATTCATACTCAATTAGTGGACATGTGTTTTTTATTGTTGCTAGCTGGATGCAACAAAACAAGTATGGATCATGAGTTAATTGTCTTTTTTATTCATTTTTTATACTCATTTTAGTTTCTATAAGAATAGGGCGGAATTAACGCAAATTTATGCTTTATATGTATAAGCTCTATATGACAACTCACCATAAGAATGATAACAAAAAATATTTAAATAAACTTTTGTAGATAATAACAATTGAGTTTAGACACATGTTTTATTTAAAACTGTAAAACACATATTATTAACTTTGTAACAAATTAGAAATTGTCTGATTATAATAGATACTTATTTAGAATATTTTTTAGCTCACTTTTTTTATTAAAAGGCGAGCCTATTGATTTGACCATGTCTGTCTGACTGTCTGTCTGTCCGTCCGTATGTTCGCAGTCTTTTTTAAACTAAGGGACTTCACCTAATTCTTAGAATAAAAAAGATAATTAAAGTATTTCCAGCTTGTCTAACATTTGTCACATAAGTTTGCATTAACCAATGAAAATGTGAGCTCTCTATTAATGTGTCATTCTTATTTTATTTTAGTGTGTTCGCAATTTACCTTAATTTTGTTATATGATAATCAATAAGATACTTTAACCGTATCCCGGCTTATAATCGACAGACTTGAAAGCTAATGACATGAGAGCGAAAATTTTTAGAGCACACGACACTATAGCTAATGTCTTGAACGCTATTGACACGTAAGCGAAAGTACTATTATAAATAGTTTTATTATTATACGTTATTTTTGACAACCACTTACATTTTTATTTGGCGCAGAGTAGTGCAACTAAATAATTACAATGTAAGCCTTGCTTTGGCATTACACAAATTAAATTGAACCTTCGCGAACAGCAACGCAATTACTAAATAGACTTTATCAACACAAATCAGGGCAAAAGATTTCTAATCTATAATAAATATTTGTTTTGAAATAATAAAACAGTTGACCATAGAAGTTATTACAGATATACTTATATAATTTATATAAAATCTAATATTTTCATGGCTTATTGAAAATTTACCATCATATGATTGATATGTCCAAAATCAGATCTACATAATCACGAAAGTGATGGGATTTACATAGCTAAATTACTATTCATGGAAAAAAATTAAAGGCAGTGAAACTGAATCCGATGATATCGATTCCAAATGTATGTAAATGTTTTATGTTATTTCATAATGTTCAGCTGAATTTGTGGCGCGGAGGAAAAATATGAGTTCAGTAAAATAAATATTGTGTGGCATGGAGTTAGTAGTATAAGTTGTGATATGTAGTTGCGGAGTATCATATACTTTTGTATGTTAATACGAAATGATTTTTAAACTTCAAAATTATCAAAAAACACTGAGAATCAGTTGCAACTCTTAAATAATGGACATCAATTTAAACCACTGAAAAAAGTATCGAGAGAAAAATCAACAGTATCGCAGATCAACTTTTAAAGATCAAATTATTATTAATGAAAAGAGTCCAATTGAATTTTCGGATGCTGTTGGGTACATTTTAAAATTGCATGATTAATATAAGAAAAAAATAAACAAAATAATCAAAGTAGATTTTATTTTTACTTACTACGCGCCACAAATATATACAACACTTACTCCGCGCCACCCAAAACTTAATGCGAAATACACTAAACATATACTCTGCGCCATACACACTTGTAAAAATGACAACAATAATTGATTTAATGAATATTTTTATTAATAATAGAAATTAATGTTTATTTTTATAATAACTTTTAAAATTTTCTTTTTTTGAAAACGTAAGACAACAAGACGTACATTTTAAACTTGGCATTTAGTGTGTATTATAACATGTCTATTCAGATCACTCTTAGGACTAAATAATTGATTACAATAATTGAATTTAATTGGATCGATATGCAATTTAAAATGAGTTTTAAGATTTTTATTTCGAAAATAGATTTTGACGCATTAAGTGAACCCATATCCAGTATCATTGTGTGTATCAAAGTGTCCGTTAAAACTTTTCTTGTGGTATATTCGTTGTTTTCAATCATTGAAATTACATACTTAATAGTTTGCCACTGAATTAGTTGGTAACTTTTGTTGCTGTTGTTGTTTTTACTGCTGTTTATTTTCATTTTCCTGTTCATTTTTTTCAGTTACCAAATTTTCAAATAATGCTAAACGGCTCAATGACAGTTTTCTTTGTTTTTTCTTAAATTCAATAATCTAATGCCGACAGTTTAGCAACTCCTGCTTATGAACCCATGAATCCTTCCATTCAATAGTAAAGTAACCAGTTTTTAAAAATTAAATGAAATCTCACTATTAAGATGTTTTACTGAATACTTAAAAAACTAACCATTATCGAAGTCTATTATTAATTTAACTTCGAAAGAATATCTTTGATAAATTTCTTCGTCACTCTCTTCGGTTAATGGAGAATCTGGTGACTCAACTTGTTTTTCTTATGGTAACTTATTACCAAATTCTTGCATTCGATTAAATCCACGATTAGATTTTTCGTGCTCTCCCACTTAACTAAATATTCGCATTTATCTATTATTTTTTCAAATAAATATTTAGTAAATGAAACATTAATGAAATAAAGTATACGCTTTTTAAATAATATTGTGCTAATTCCACATTTTAATTAAGATTCAATCGTAGAAATCCCAAACTTAAACTAATTTATACTCTCAAATAATTAAAACCAAAATATGTAAATAAATAAAAATGACATTATTATTACAAATCGATTTTATATTAATTCTAACCCTAATTCCTACGTTATAATATTAAAATAAAAATTAAATTTACAAATTAAAAAAAATTGATAAACGATTATAACAACTACCATTATGATCAATGATTTTAAAATTTTATCTCTCTTGACAAGATTTTTTCGCCCTCGTGTCAAAAGATATCGTGTCTTGCTCTCTCATGCGGAGTAACCGTTAACACAATTGATTGTAGAACACCACAAAAGTTGCATCTGTTTATTGCAAAATTGATATAAAAATTGATTAAATGCTATTGATATTTCTTATTTATAATTATATTATTATATGGATATTCGATCAATTATAAATTACTATAATATTGAAATAATGTAAAACAGTATGCTATTTCTTCTATGCAAGAAACATAAATAAAAGTTTTATAAACCTTTCAGCGGCGAATTGAGACTAAATTTTCTACGTCTTATCGCATTTCTTCGCAGCATAGAACTTTGCCGAATCGCGTTTCGCCGCCTATATTTGTCACATTTAGCCGCCTCATAAAAATTTATAATTTATGTGCGCTCAATTGTTTATCTAAGCCTTATTGATTTTTCAATTGACGGCTCAATTTTTTCAATAGCATTGTACAACCAAGGTGAATTCTGTCAAAATTAACAAATGCAGGAAAAAAATACAATTTAATTTATTAAATCAACAAGAAGAGGCAATTTACTTGTTTTAAACGGTTACCTTTTTGCTTTATTAAAAATCGTAAATCAAAAATTGATTATAAATGTGATAAAAATTTCGGAGCACGTGTCTTAATGGAAAATGGTGACCGACGAATATAAAACCTATTTAGCAGACCATAATCATTTACCACGAAAAAGTAAAACACTATAAATTATTCAATGAAATATAAAGTTAATCAACGTTAACCGAGATGTTAAAGCCAGGACCACAAGTAATAGACTAAAGATTTTTTATTAGGTATACAATGATGTCAGACGCAATTTTTTAAGAGAAGTCATTGATGAGGACACTAGATTGTCATGAGAGACGGCAATGAAACCAAATACATCTCATAGACAAAATAAATAGAATAAATAGGAAAATTATTCCTGGGTCACCAACTCATAGACGAGACCTTGTTTTTTCTGGCGAATGGAGAGAAACAATCGATGTCAGGAATTTTGTAATGGCAATTGATGGCAATGGTAATCGCAAAAGTGCATTGCGCTTTCGATACAATCTGAGGTATTCGATTGTATTCCAAAACCCATCATTATTGGAGTGTTCACACTAAATTCGGACAATATGTTACGTCATCAGCAGCATTGTCCACTTTTGAAGGTTTAACAGTTGTGTTAAAGTTAAAGCTTAAACAATTTAAAATTTAAATTAAAACAAATTAATTTACTATTTTTACTTATATAACTTACATGATCTATCAGTATCATTTATAATAACACTCACACCACAATGAAAATTTTAAGGATTCCATTTTATTCATTTAGGTCCAATTCATAAATTAGCTGCAATCTGATACCCAGAACTAAATGCTGCAGAAATATTTCTTTGAGCGCATGAACCTTCTCAGAATGAGACTAAAATCCCTTTCGCCGGTAGCTATTAAGTAACTTTCTGCTCACATCGTTAAGACCAACAACTTTTGGGAGAACAAACACTTTTATATTTTCGATAGGCAAAGCATGTCCAAATATTTGCCTATTAAAATCAAATCCCACTACAGGATTCAATTGATTGTCTGTAAAACTATTAAAATATTAAAAGTAAATATTTTACATTAATAAAAGATAAATCCACTTACTGTCTTACTGATATTATAATAACTAAGTGTGGTAAACTCTTCAATAACACTAGAGATAATGCTAACGAATCTACCATTCGATCTATTGTAAGTTCCAGATGCCAACGCACCACCAGTGAAATGTTTTGGGCCAGTACCAGCGGCTTATACAACTTATGTATTTACGCCACTGTTGAGATAGGCCTCAACAATGGGTTTTCAAAAGTCGAGATTTGCCTATGGCTCCCAACTGTCATACCATAATACGCCGTTACCATCTTCGTCTTTTGTCGGCCACTACTCTATAAGAAATTGGTCCTCAATACCCGGACAAGGCATCCAACCTTTAATAGCGTGAACACGCCATTCCACGGTTAAGTCATTTTGATCTCCAAGTTGAGGATATGGCATTACATCGCTGATGTCGTTATCTCTCTCTTCTCCTTCTATTTTCTCTCTCTTCTCTATTATCTTTTTGCAGTCTCAGTCCTCTTCTCTCTCTCCTTTTTTTCTTCTCCTCTCTCTCTCTCCCTTTTTTCTCTTCTTTTTCTCTTCTTTTTCTCTTCTCTTTTTCTCTTCTATTTCTATCTCTTATCTTATCTAATTATTCTCTCTTCTACTATTTGTTAAATCTATAATTAAATTAATAAAAAATTATAAATAAATGTAAAAATAATTACCTTATAAGGCTTTTGTGTCAAAATCACTTTTGTTTACATAAAATAAGCGTTATTTAAAAATAACGTTTAAAATTTTTTTGGGTCAAAAATAAATTACAATTTTTTTAAATGTAATTGACGGTTAAACGCTATGCGGCGAAATGCTAGCAAACCAATTTTCTTACCCTATATTTATTTATCGTCTTTTTGAGATTAGTGACACTAAATACTAGAGGCACATATCGATTGTCCACACAATGGTTAGGAATGAGGATTTATTAGCGCAAAGAAAATTTAGCACTTAATAAGCGTAGATGTGTTAGCGATTAGTTAATGGAATAATGAGCATTACACTATGACCGCATAACAGCAGCATCCAAATAGCTTTGTGCCAAATAATTTCAAGAATTGTGGTTTATATCAAAAACTGTTAACCACCCCAACGTTTTAAAATCCAAAACAAGATATCAAACTCTTGAGTTAGATTCCATCTGCTAACTCAGTTTACTGTTTCCTGTCTTAACTCTTCTAAATTTTTTACTCAACAATTTAATTGGACTAATTAATTCGAAAATTACTCTAAAATTCTAAAACATTGGACAATAATTTTGTTGACCACTAGTCATCTGTCTCCCGAAAAACTAATTTTGGAACAGTACAGTATTTATATTTAAAATAAAATACATGTAAAGGATATGTTTTTAAATTTTCAATTTTCAAAACAGACTTCATTCTAAATTATCGACAGAATAGAAATATATTTTCTTTTTTTAATTTTTTTAAATTTTAGTAAAATTATCACGTTATGCGTTAAGTTGGTTGTGAATTTTAAAAATATTTTTGAGTGATATTAACCACATCCATAATCAAGAAATGTTAAGTTTCCAAACCTTATTTGCAATTTAAATGAGTGAAAGTGCAAAATAAGCGTACGAATAACTTTCAATCTATTGACTTAAGTTACACACAAAATTTTAATAAGTGTTATGAAAGTAGAGTCACTAAAATAATCAATACTCATTTATGACTATAGGTAACGTATAACTGGGTCAGTAGAATTTTTGAATAGAAAATATGTATTACTTCTATTATCATGAGTTTACTACCAATCTGATCATTCTCTATTAAAGGTTTTCGGAAGGAAATCGGGCATGAAATTGGTAAAATATTATTTTTTAGCGAATTTAATAATTTGGTTTGTGAGTAATTTTTCCCCATAATGGCTTTATACAGCATATCGTATATGTCATAGACAGACAGACAGAAAACGAAAACTCAAATTTTCTGTTTTTAAAAGTCAAATAAAAGATGTTAAAACCTTATATTTTTACTTTATAAAATTTTTTTAATACAAAATTTCAACCGAATAAAATAATATTAATAAGTTGGATTGCTAATATTTTATTTCTATTAATTATATAATAATTATAAATGCTATAAATTAACTTGACTGTAACTTAGTAGAGACGAAAAATTCAGGATAATCCTTATTTTTATAGGACATAGTTACAATACAACTAATACAATAAAAGATGTGGACGAATCATATAAAATTAAGCATTTTGAGACCTATTTAATGTTCTTGAAAATCCTGATAACTCCTGAAAATCTATAATAATCCAGTATTTATTTTAATGGAAAAAACATAAGTTTTTCGATCTAAAACAACTTTTATACAAGTTTTACTTTATTTTCCTGAATAATCCTGATTTTTAAACTGTACTCCTTTTTCCTTCCCGAATTTACTCCGTTTTTAGTCCTGAATTTTTCGTCTCTATAAATAAGTCTGTTTCATCTAAAATTTTGTAGAAAAATACTTCAGTGTTATACGATATCGCCAATGTCTAACAGTTATCACAGCTAACAACTTATTCTGTACACTTTAAACTGGGCTCGAGTTTATATATTTTTGATATTTGTGGGTTTTATTTATAGATTTATCAAATGGATTTTATAGTACATTATTTGTACTCTATTTTATGTGTGGCAGTATATCAAACCAGCTTAATTTATAATCATTAATACTAAACAAACAGTGATTTTATAGATTAGGACTCGAGACTCGAGCCAACCATTCATACGTTAGGAAACGTGCGATAAAATAATTTATTATGATATTTTTATTTTTGCGATAATAGAGGAAAACATAACGCATTTTAAGTTACGATTTCAAACATTAAAGTGTTTGTTACGCTTACTTACGTTTTACGTTTAGTATCGAAGGCGATCACACATTTACTTTAGAAATTTATTTTTATATCAAAACACACGTACGGTTTATCGAAAATATAATATTTAAAAATAATTAAAAAATGGCAGACGAGAAGATTGTGAACGAGGAAAACGCGGTTTCATCCCAATCGATCACTGAATTACTGTTTGGTTCGCCGCTTAACACCATATTAACGGTTGTGATCGCGTATCTCGTCTATAAACTGATCAGAGGAAGAACCAAACGAAATAATGGTATGAAATATATCCGTATGATTACATCATTTAATGCCTAATCAATTATGCATTTATTTATATATTTTTTTGATTCAAAAATTATTTAATGCGCATTTAAAATGGAAATTTTGTTTCCATTTTATTAAATAAATTGTTTGTGTTTTTCTCAAACTTTCGATGTATGAACAGAGGAACCCGAAGAAGAAGTGTTCAAATTTCCCGAACCATTACCAAAGCACGACATGACTCTCGATGAGCTGAAGAATTACGATGGCAAGGGTGAAGATAAGAGGATATGTATTGCCATTCTTGGAAAGGTTTATGATTGTACTAAAGGTGACTATAACTGACCAGTTTTTTATGTTAAATGTATTTTAATTTTTTAGAATGTACTATTATAATATGAGACAGTTGAAAATCAAACATGTTTTCCGAGTGTTTTCAATTTTTTAAAATTTAGTTCCGTCACTAAATATCTTATATTTTACCATTTTTAACTTTAATTTGATAAAACTTTTATCACCCGAAATCGGTTACAAAATTACAGAAAAATCCCATACTTTCATATATTTATATAACAAATATCCTTGAATTTTAAAACTAACTATAAAATTTATGGTATGACTTTATTATCTGCATTAATCAACTTTATCGGCTATGAATTGATATGCAATAAATCTTAAATATTAGTTTATATTTTTTTATTGACTTCATCATATAAATGTGTAGTCATATTTTTTAAAATTATTCAACCGTTAAAGAATAATAAATAGCGTCAATGTTTAACCTTTGTATATTATTTTTATACGGTATTAATCAAATTTTTGCCATCAATAGGGCACAGATTTTATGGTCCCGGAGGCCCTTATGCTCCTCTTGCTGGCCATGACGCCACTCGAGCATTGGCTCAGTTTGATGTGGAAGTAGTTAAAGAAGAATGGGATGATGTCAGCGATTTAACGCCATATCAAATGTCTAGCGTTAACGAATGGATGGAACAATTCAGCGAACGTTACGATTTTATTGGAAAACTTGTGAAAGATGTGAGCGAAAAGAATGACTCGATCGGAGATGACGAGGAGGAGGGAAGTGAGAGCGAGGTTAAAGAGGAGGCGAAAGCTGAAGCGCCAATTATAGTGGCATCTGATAACACAGCAAATGAACAATGAATATTTTAATGTGTACAAAAGATATGCATGATTTTTTTTAAAAATTGTGGACTATATAGGGGTTTTGAATGTTGATTTTTATTAAATTTTAAAATATGTGATTTTTCAAAATTCATTAATCACCAATTTTTTTATTGTGTAAACTCATAAATAAATTTGCATATTGAACAGATTATTTTGATTTTCGTTTTATAAAAGCAACATCAAATATTTTATAAAACTTATGTCAAAAATTTTGTCAAAAGTTCTATTTTTTTCTTCACTTTGTCACGCAAATATGTAATGTTTTTAATTTTTTCAAATCACTTAAATACTACTAACGGAAATTACATTATACCGTATAAGTTATCTTTTATCAAAATGTATTTGTTCAATAAATTAATACTTTTGATAATAAAAAAATTACTGTTATTGCTAATAATATAATTTACCGTAAATTACAGTAAAAATTAAATGTTTTTAAAAATATATTTTTTGAAAAGTGTGTACAATATAAAATTAAGGTATGAATAATGTACATGTAGTTTACAAACTTTCATAACAATAGCTAACAAAAACTTATTCTCGATATTATAACAATACTTAATACTCTAAATTTTATTCATTACTTAACACTGGTAATATGGTTTCAAACCGTTAACAATATTTACACTGAAATATGTGATATCGAAATTTAAATTATAAAATGATTGTAATTAATGAAAAGTCTTTATACATTATTAATAATATTTGTGGTACTTGTTATCATTTGTGTGGTAATAACTATTATTTGCGCGATATTGTCTCGAATGAGAGCCGATCATACGCACGATGTCAGCAATAAGCCTCAATTTCGTGCGCGTGAGATTGAGTTGGACGCACCAAAGCCTAAAACTGTTGTATTTCCGCGAATTGGTCCGTTTGAAGTCGGAAATGTTAGCGTTCACGCCAAGCATTAAATTAATTTATCACCATTTGGTTTAATATATGAAATTACAAATAAACTGTTTAATCGAAATATAACTTATTAATAATAGCGCTAATGATGAACATTAAAAATAATAATTTAAATATATCGTATATAATTTATATTGAGAAGTAAATAAAATTAATTTTATATTAATTCCAGCTGTTTTTATAACTAAAAATAATTACTGAAATTTGTTAATACTGACAAATATGGACCTAAGATAAAAAGAAATTTGTTTTCAAAAGTATACGTATATCTTAGTCTGTAATATACCAAACAGTAATATGCAAATTTAATGCGAATATTACTGACGATTATTAATTGGGAATTTTAAACCGATTAATAATTCAATTCTATCTTATTTTTTACGTTTCCACTATAGCGAGCTTTGGAAACGCTATGCTTTTTTATAGTTCTAAATTTAATTTTAATTGGAATTATTTAACGAAAAACTATAAGATCGACATAAAAAAATTGGTAAAAGTTGCAAAATATTATCAATCAATAGATGCACATGAAAAAGAGTTTAAATATACTTTCCCATTTAAATTTAATTTATGCCTAATTTGTATTCCTTAATTAAGTTTTAAATAAAATTGAAATGAAAATAACTGTTTTCTATTTGACACCTATAATTGCGAGACATTGCGAAAATATACAGTATAACACCTAATCTGTTGTAGTGTAAGGAGACTTAATGTGTGATTAGTGACTCGTAGCTTACGGTTAGATTATATTGCCTTCGTTAATGTGTCACACTCACCACAAACCCAAAATATTTTAATCCTAACATCAATATAAAATTTTGTTTCAATGTTTTAGCCAATAGGATATCATTATTCAATTAAAGCTTTTATCTCTAACTCATACGTTTAAATAAATTCCCAAACACTCTTTAGACAACATTAGAGTTATAATTAGTAAACCTAAAACAACAGGACTATAACGGATATAAGGGACTCGTAAAATAAAAAAGTGCTAAAAAGATAAAAATTATTAATTTTAAGGTAAGGGATGCGTTACCTTTAATCATCATTTTACAGTATAATCATAAATGTAATTTTATTTCGTGATTTTTAAATAATCAATTCCAAATTTTTATCATATAGAGCTTTTGATTTTCTAATATTCTAATCAAATATTTTTATAAACTCGGGTTACTTTTTGAAGGTATTTTTTATTTTTAATCCCTAAGTTATATCTATTACACTTGTTCCAAATGCAAAAATTACATTAATTTACAAAACCTCAGCCCAATTAGTTTAAGTTTGCAATAACAATTTTCTCGTTTTCACATTAACTTTGTAAACAAATATATGAGTTAATCAAAAGATATTTAAATTTAAAATTAAACTAAATATCCAACAGATTTTTTAATGCCATTGTTTTAAAAGTGCTAATTAAGGTTTGTTGTTAAAATCTGTCATCATTTTTAATTTTCACAACAAAATTAATCTCAAAATGGTTTTTATCATATATTTTAGAAATTTGCTCTAACATAAGCGATAACTACTAAAAAATAGATATTTTATTTGGTTAACCATAACAAATAGATTGCAAATCTTCGTATACAGTATTGCCATAAACATAACTTTTGTATTTATATTTTATAGCCCGAAAATATATCTATTTAAACTGAATTTAAAGAAACATTAGAGAATCTATAAGTCTATCTAAAATAATATTACGTTCCGATAAATTAGTGATTTAAAATACTATTCAACAATAATAGATATTTTTAATTATAAATTGTTGCAAATATGCGAAACATTTAGATGAACTGGCACGTGATAGCCTTGAACCCGTGACAATCAACAGTTCAAATATACTGATTGACCAAATACCATGAAGTATACAGTGAAGTGCATTACGCATTGTATGCGTGTGTTATGAAATGTTGAAACAATCCCTAAAAATAGTGAATCAGTTTGAGTTTAGTGAATGTATTGACGAAAATGGCGAAAGTGTTACTATACTAACGTCGCGTTTTAATCAACAATTATTTGATAATAAACAATGCGAATCGTTAATTATTTATAAAATCATGCATAATATTACAGGTTTATAATTGGTTTCCACAAATAATTGGCGTTTGAAATGGCTGGTCAGTCAGAGATGCGTACATTAGGCATAACATCGCCCATATCTATGGCTGAACCGAAAGAAGGCGATATCAAAGCGTCCCATGAATTAGAATTATGTCTTCGTTCGTTCGACTTATTCGAGTCGGAACAAGAAATGCAGCACAGGATGAACGTATTGGCCAGAGTTAACGAAATGATGCAGACGTGGATCAAAGAGGTGTCGGCGCGGAAAATGCCGCTTCAAAATGCGGAACAAATGTCTGCCAAAATATTCACATTTGGTTCGTATCGGTTGGGCGTCCATACGAAGGGAGCAGATATCGACACTTTAGTTGTGGCGCCGCGACATATCGATAGGTCCGACTTTTTTATGACATTCCAGGAGAAATTGATTGATTTCGCGAATGCCGAGTACGCCAGAGCTGTTGAAGAGGCGTTTGTGCCCGTTATTAAGACAAAGATTGAAGGCATCGAATTGGACATTCTATTCGCGCGTTTAGCTCTTAAAAACATACCGCCAGATCAGGATCTAAGGGATGGTTCGCTACTTAAAAATCTTGACGAAAAGAGCGTTCGTTCGTTGAATGGTTCGCGAGTGACCGACGATATACTACTGCTTGTGCCCAATCATCAAGCGTTTCGATTAGCACTCAGAGCGGTTAAGTTATGGGCAAAACGGCGAGGTATTTATTCGAATACGTTGGGCTATTTGGGAGGCGTTTCGTGGGCGATGTTAGTCGCGCGAACCTCGCAGTTATATCCGCGCGCATCGGCCGCCACTTTGTTGCAGAAATTCTTCTTAGTATTCCGTCAGTGGCCGTGGCCTAAACCCGTATTACTGCGTCACAATAGCGAGGATAATCCGAATCTAGGGTTTCCGGTGTGGGATCCGCGCATTACTCCCTCAGATCGTTACCATTTGATGCCAATTATCACGCCATCATATCCCCAACAAAATAGTACGTTTAACGTTACTAATTCCACGAAATCGATTATGACCCACGAGTTTATACACGCGTCCGAAGTTATAGACCAAATTATGAGCGGTAAGCAATATAATTGATGATTGCGTTATTATTTGATGATTAATTACGGTATTGTTGTCACTCGCAGGTCAAGCGGAATGGAGTATTTTGTTCGAACCCGTTCAGTTTTTTAATAAATACAAACATTTTATTGTATTACTGGCCACATCTTACCCAGAATGGACTGGACTCGTGGAATCGAAAATAAGAATATTAGTTCAAAATTTGGAGAGGCATCGATGTATAGCATTAGCGCACGTTAATCCTAAATATTACACGCGAACCGTTGAAACGCCCGTTACCTCAGACGACACTACACCCGACACCAGTACCGACAAAGTTGAAAATAATGACGAATCGGTGCCTGTTATGAAAACTGAAATCGAAACAATGTGGTTCATTGGCTTGCAATTCAATAAATCCGAAGGAATGAATGTCGACCTGACTCAAGATATCAAAAATTTTGTTGATACTGGTAAATATAATCGAAATTTTATTTTATAGGTGGCGATGATTTTGCATAAACACTCCATTTTTTATTATTTATAGTTTCAAATGCAGCGAAATATATTCGATCGTTAAAACCTGAACTAATGACCATCGATACGAAACATGTGAAAAGAAAGGAATTAGGAAAATATATACCTTCAGATATATTCAAACCATTGAAATCATCTCGACTTCAAAAGGTAAGACTTCGTCGTTATTTAAATGATTTGATAGATGAAATTAATGAATAAATTTGTATTGTGATTAGCCCTCAGCTACTCCTAACAGTCCCAATGGTACCATCAATAATGATTGTGATAGTACTGTGACAAAAGAACAGACAACAACAACTGCTACTAATGATGATGTTGATAGCGATGGCAACAAACCCAACATTATAGATGATATTAAATCAAATGATACGGAAACAAAAACTGAGATTTGTATGGTCGACAGCACTAATAACAATGTTTCCGATCATTCCGATAAAGTAAGCAATCATAAAAGTAAACATTGTTTTCATAAATCTTATTTATTTCTATTTTATGATCAAAATCAGGATTCGGTGTTAACGAAACGAGCGCTTGATTCGGATGAAACTGAACATTTAAGTAAATCGTTGAGGACTACCATTGATTATCAATCGCCGAAAGACACTAAAATAGAATTAATAGAACCAATAGCAAGTGAATTTCAGAGTACGTTAAATTGTGTATAATCTTTTTTAATTTTAAAATAATTATTCATTTTGTAATAAAAAATAAATCAAATAAAAATCATTAATTTATGAAATAATAATCAAGTTTTGTCAGAACCGAGAGTTTTTCATTAAATCTAATTCGCATATTATATAATAGAGTGAAATGTATACAAGTGTATACAGTACAGTATTTGAGTTATCAAACAAAACTACGTCATAAAATAATCTATTATTTTGTTTTACCACAAGTTTGCCATTGTTCAACTGTTCAACCCTTTCTATGGTGGCACTGACTTATGTACCGGTACTGTAAAGCACAGTGACTTATGTACCGTAAAGCACGATGTAATGCTTTGTGCTTCTGTCGTAAGCTTATAATAAGTATAATAAAAGTTTAAAGTTGTAATGTTTGAATAGGAGTGCGTTTTACTAACGATTAAATATATAACTGTAGTAAACTAACTAAAATACTGTATAATTATGAGTAGCCATAACAATCGCATCCAACCATAAATCAACGAAAAATGTGTTAAACTAAAAACTCAAATTTAACGAAAGCTCAACCATTTTTGCGAAACGCGTTTTAACGAAAGAAAATCATTAATTAAAATTTTGTTTTGGCTAACACCATATTAATATAGTGTATTAATTGTAATGTAATTTCATTTTAATACAAATGACATATGACATCAATGTTAACAAATAGTATAAATGTGCAAAAGAGAAAAATAATTCATATTTAGAAACAAATGATAACACGTTTACGAAAGAGTTTTGTGGTAACAAAAACAAACGCTTCGTTAATAAATTTTAGTATAGGTTTTTTCAACGAAAACAAATGCATTTTTGGTAAATTAACAATTTTAATTATTTTCGTTATCGATTATAATAGTAGAACGCACTCCAAACTTCTAGTAAACTGTAGATAACGCCACCTATAGTATGTTAGATTAGTGTTAAGTAGTGTGCTGTGCGTCTGGTAGCCATTATCATATTAGACTTAAAAATGTATAAAACAAATGTGTGTTAAACTACGTTCTTAAAATAATATATACTGTATACCTATATTCAATGTTAAAATGAAAGCTATTTAATTGAAATATTTACATAAACCAAAATGTTATCAAATCAACATTTTAAATTGTTATCAGGTATGTTGTCTATGATGTATATTTTTCGCATATATTTCAACTGATTGTAATAACTTAGCGATGCCTCACACACAACACAACACATCTACATATTTATCACATATAGTTAATAGCATAAAAGCATGAATGATGCAATCTAAACATTTTTTTCGTTATAATAACTATTTTTAATAATCGTAAAATTTATAGACTAATAATGATATGATTTTTACTTTAAATTACGTTAGAAAAAAAACTTTAATTTTACCAATAAACGCGATTACAAATAACATTATAGTTTTTAAAGACATTATTAAATGCGAAATAAGATGATAATTTAAAATAGTTTGCGATTTCCATTTAAAATGCCAAATTACGACGTACAATGTATAATATTTTACTTAAATATTTGTTTAATTTACTTGAATTGATTTTTTTGTTGGTTTTAGATGACGACAATGTATTAAACGAAGTTTCATCGGTTGGGCACACAAAACATTGGGAATTATTAAAGTATTTAACGGCAATGACACGTTTTGTAAATGAACAAACGTTTTTAAAGCTTGAACTTCAATTTATAGAGATTAGTGTTAATATATAATTAGAGACAATGGCGTACAGCTAAGATATATTAACTTAAACAAATTGTTTATATCTTCTTTATTTTTTAATTTTTAAATGAAAATCGGCGATAACTATGTCGCAATATTTGTGCTCATCTTTAGGCACCAAAAATTATCTTTCGAGCTCCGATACAGAGCATAATTCAAATCATTCATCACTATTTTGGCCGCGAAGATCATTTCTATCTTCAAGTTATCGATCACCAAAAATTACCTCCTGGTCTTATCCTCCGATATCAACCAATTTTTGCGCTAAATTTTTCTCCGGAATTAGTGAAAAGATAGCAAATTATAGTCCAAGTCATAGTAACCA
Organism: Phthiracarus laevigatus; assembly: GCA_034700185.1. NCBI lineage: Eukaryota > Metazoa > Arthropoda > Arachnida > Sarcoptiformes > Phthiracaridae > Phthiracarus > Phthiracarus laevigatus. The sequence continues at coordinate 27,287 of JAQIXJ010000337.1, forward strand.
GAATTGTAAATTTAATCGTTCACACAAAATCGAAGATTTGTTTTCAACGCGTGTGTTAAAACGTATGGGCAATAAAATGAAGGATAAATTAGTTATTGATATTACGCATAACATGACCGAAAGCGATAGTGAATGTTTACCATTTCCGTCGTCATCATCATTAGCAGATAAGACTGCTGTTTCATCCGATGACGAGAGATGCACCACATTTTCTGTCAACGATTGTGATACCACTAACGATTCCGACACTTCGTCGTCTAATTTCGACAGAAGCTGCAAAATGCAGATTTGTGATACTAATGTTGTACAATCGATGCAAAATGATCGGCAGAAACGGAAAAAACGTAAACGAAGGCGAAGAAAGAGGAAGATTAACAAAAAAGTGGGTCTGCCGTCATGTTCTGCGTCGACCAAACAAATTAATGATTGCAAATCTGCATGTTTTTCGTTAATTACGCGACCAGTTTGTCATAACGATATAATGTCGATCATCATTGATGGCGACGATGACAGCTGTAGCACTGATGGTGGCATTGAAAGCGAATTAAGTACCGATGATGAAGAATTAAGCCGTATTGTCGATATAATCGCACCTGATTTGGAATTGATGTGCAAGAGTTTGTTTTTTGATTGCGTGTTCTCGAGTAAACCCAAAAATGATTGCAATACTCACCACACTGTTAACGGTAAATATAACAATAGTTTAGCGTAAAAATAATGACAGTTTGCCAAAAGATAATAAGATTGGATAATGTATTCAAATTTAAAAACCCCGTTATAAAAGTATTCTTTCCTTGAACTTATTTCGCATACTTTATGCTCATTGCTTTTGTTACTTTTTAATTGAGATACCAATCTATTACTTGTACTCGAAAACTAATTTTACTGCTTCTATGACATGCCAATTACTATTCTTAGTTGATTTGTCAGTCAACAATTTTAAACACGAATATAAAGTTACAGATTTTTGTCGACTTTCGTCATATCTTGTCTTCAGAACTACAGTAAAGCAATAGTACCGTAGTAAATGTTATAACGTGTACATAATATTAAAATCAATTATAATGTATGTGAAATATATTAGAAATTAAATTATTTTATATTTAATGATACGCAGGTATTGATGAAATCGATTGTACATCTAAAAGATCATCATTCGATGTGGACAATTGTTTCCTAAATGAAGACGAAAATGAAATGAACTCTGCCATCGCTGAATCGCTTAAGAAAGCTAACGAAACGTGGGATTCTTGTTACGCGAGTGAGCCATCGGAAGACAAGTCGCCGTCAAAAGTGAATTTTAGCAGTGATAAACCATCGGTGCTTACAATACATGTGTGGAATTACGCGTTAAGACAAGCGCGATGCGGACAGTGGGAGGAAATTGGAAGAGATAGACGACGATTTGCCGATAGATGTCGAAGAATTAATGAAGATATTGGTTACATATTCCAAAGAGATCACAGAGAGAAAATTTTTAGTGAAAGATTTTAACTGATTTAATAAATAACTATTTACTGTAAAAATATATATATACAGTGCATCTCATCTCAATTATTACAACACTTTTATACGCATTTAAAAGGTTATTATTATTATGTTATTTATTATAAAAATGTTCATTCAATTTGATAACTTTAATAAATTTAGTTATAAATAATAATAAAACTATCGTTCTTTTTTATTTATATGCTGTATGTGTGTGTGATTAGCGAATAACAAATTATTATTAAAGAGCTGTAAAAATAATTTGTTTTATTAAAAAACAATGGAATGCAATCAATTGTTAGCCTAAAATAAAATCTCTCCAAATGAAAACATGCAATATATATTTATCTCTCTTCAACATTGGAATCTTTAACAACAGAATCGTCACCACTCTTCGAATCACCATCAATATTCTCAGAACTATTGGATGAAGCTTTTTGCGCATTCTGTCCATCGAGAGACACTAATGTGGCCAAAAGATCAGTTCGCTGTTGTTGAGTCATTCCAGAGTGAATTAATTGCACCAATGAGTCGAATGTGGCCGAAGGAAATTCATTATATAAACTGTAAAGAATAATTTTGATTCCATCAATGATTGATTTAAGAAACCTTATACCGGTATTAACTGATGGAATGGTGAGTATAAGGCAAGTTAACTGTACCCTTGTATTTGTTGCGCTAATGCGTCGCGTTGTATACATCGTATGTTTTCGAGAACTGTTGACGTATTCGTTTCCAATTGAGTGTATAGCCATTCAGCAACTGCTCGATTGTCATCCCATAAATGTTGCTATTATTTAACGTAAATATTTCAATTTGCTAATAAAAATTGGTAATATTTTAATTAGTTTAGAACATACATTATGTTGTCCAACATGTTCAGTAAACCATCGTCTAATCATGGAAGAAGTTTCAGCATCATTTTTATTAAGCACCACTCTCTGGATTTCGCTTTTCACACGATCTTCGTACAACAATCTCCGTAAACGCCAATAGAAAAACTGTCTTGATTTGTGCCACTGAACAATATCACATATGCAGCCTTTCTCGTACATCCGCATCGGTGTGTCGTGCAAATCAGCGAAAGTGAGAGCCACCTGATGATACATTCCCATCAATTGCGTCTCTCTATCGTGCAGTTCTTTCTCCAGTCGTTTCTTTTCGTCAGCGCTGTTCGCTTCATTTATTTTGTTTAGTAATTGTTTGCAGCCATTATCGCATCGATGCATAGTCTTAATCAGATCCTTTTGTCTAAATCGAATTTCGACAGTTCCCTCGGGTTCGAGAACACCACCTCTTCCGTCAGGGTCTGCGTACATCTCCATATGCCTTGGATTAATAGTTGCGTCCAATACAGCCCACGCTCCACCACGAAGTTCTGCAAATGGCGGAATGTAAACAACAATTGGCTGATTGTATTCGTGAAGCGCGTCAACGATATATGCGCCAAATTTCACCACTTGATCGTACATATCTTTCATGCCTCCAGAAAATCCTCTCCAATTCGCAAATATAATAAGAGGCAAATCTTCGCGATTAAAATCTTGTATGGCTTGAGCGGTTTTGTATGCTGAATCGGGAAACCAAACCTGACCGGCCTGTGACACCACTTTTGTTTCCGAATCTAAATTAGCCGGATCTGCAGGTATTATTAATTCAGTTGTTCGCGTTTCAACGCTTATAACACCAACAGGTATGCCACCCAATCTTGCTCTTCCGGTCACTACAGTTAGCGCCCAACCACTTAAAATCTCTTGCCACGATCCGCGATCAAAAAAGCCGTCTTCCCATACTCCCTGAGAATTTTCTCGACCTTTAATCAAAAAGTTCTTTAATTTACGTAATGCGCGCAAACATTTGTTAGAGTCAAACCTTGAAGCATCCAACGCGGATCGTACGGCGATGACGTTGGAGTGAATACTACTTCGCGATCAATAGGATCTAGTGATTCAATAATTGGTAGCGGACTATAACGCCTCGATGGGATGTAAGAAATCCATTTCAGTACAGTAGATACGCCTTCAAGATCGTCCTGAACAGTAGTATGGCTCACACCATTCGCGTACATAATTTGAATGCCACCCAATTGATTGTTTGAAGTGTACACTTCTCTGCCCAATAATTTATTAAGAGCACCAGCACCGGTAAGAATTATATGCGAATTATCGAGTTGAATGACTCGTTGCGATAAACGCGCCAAATAAGAGCCGATTCCGATTGCGCGACACGTAACCATTGTTATAGTAACAATTTCATTGTACGCTTGCGAAGACTCGCCGGCAATCATTCCCGCATACTTTAAATTTTCCACACCCAAACCATCGCCTTGACCTATAATGTCCTTAATTTTATATCTCGTTTCGTCGTCATCTACTATAAGCTCTACTTTAACGGAATCCGCAACTTTTTTGTACTGTTCAGGCGTTAGATACAAATATTTGAATCCTTTATCGGGATTTGTATCATCAAACCAAGCGATCTATGCGTTTATGTATTGATTTAGTAAAATAATTTCAACATAAAATAATTAATAAAAAACAAGAACGAACATTCATTTTGAATCTTAGATTAATTAAATTCATTACACTAAAAAGCCTGCTCTTATAAAAATCCCTTAATTATAATATAACACGGAAAAAATTCATTCATTATGCTAAAAACGTCACAAAATGGTAATAATCCGTTTTAAAGAATGTTACGAAAAGTCCCCTATAATATCTAAGCTAACAAATGTTTGCCCATATAACAGTCACCCCAAATCCAATAGCTCTTTTGATAAAATCAAATCTGAGCTAAAAATAATTATAAATAGAGAAGACATTGCAACTGAGATTCACCTGGAAATGGCCCTTCACTTCTTCTGCGAGACCGATTCTCGCTCCAGAATTAGCTGATAAATAAATTCTTGGAATACCCATAGCGCGCGCTCTTTCCGACGCTTTCTGAAATACCATGTCTTCTTTCGGACCAAACACACCGAGAAGATGCGTAATATCGTTACCAATAACGATAATATCCCGTCCCTCTGGATATTCAGGAGTGAACAGAGTCATTCTCCACGCAACCATTCCGCAATCATTTTCGCCGTGAACTCTCTTCATTTCGATCATTCGGGACGGATTTGCGGGATCGATCACTAATTCCATGCATTGCATCACTTGCGACGGCATTTCGATCTCTGGCCTGCATTCCAAAAAATCTTCCCACATCTTAATCAAAGCTGCCTGAAACATGTCTGGAAAATCGTATATATATGTCGTGCCATTGCTCTGAGCCTAATAAACGTATTTTTAATAAATAAAAAAATTATAAAAATAATATAATTTTCTATTTGAACTGCTTTAATAAATAAACTTAAAATAAGAGTGATAAACAAATGTACCTGAAAACGTTTGAGTTGGAGATAATCTTTTGTCATGTAAGGCGTAGAAATGGGTAAATCATGCAATGGACCGGGTTTTCCAGTTCCGGGCCACGCATCGAATTTCATTTGTCCAGTAACGGGATCTGACACTTCCTTATAGAGATGCATATCCAAATAATAACCAGATTCGTTGGCTAACAATAGCCTAAATGGCGTGCATTTTGAAGTTGGAGTGGATCTTATTATCATACGAATTTCAGCTTGCAATACACGAAGTTTCCACAAACGCGGTCCATAACGCATAACCATATTTCGCACATTTTCTGCTATCTATAAATTCAAATGCAATTAATGTTTTTGTACTTCAAATATGCTAAAAAGTGCTTTTAATTAATATAAACTAATTAAAGTTCATAAGTAACAATTAAAAATTAAGCTTAATAACATTAAACGTAATAACAATAGCAAACCATAAATATAACTCATAAAATTAAACATAGTTTAAACTTATTCGAGCTAATACTTACTTGACAATAACATAGAACATTAAAAATAGTATATTAACATAAAAAAAAGTCGACAACAATTTTTTGGAAGTTTCACAGTTTTATGAAGAGTATGATAAAGGTAATAGAGGTTTGCATAAATGAATGAATTGGAAATGTTTCGTAAAGCATGTTTAATCAAGTATGTGAACATTTTTTTCGATAAGTTAAATATAGCAATAACATTACTCAAATTAAAAACGAAAGAGATTTCTGGAAAAGTTAGACTTTCTTAATTTCCTTTTCAAGGGAAACATAATAAGCGGGTGCCATAAAAACTAAAAAATTTAAAAGCATTGGAGACAAAAAAAAGCATTGTATTTGAACAATTTTTCAATGTTATATTTATAAAGTAGATTTTTCATTCAGATTTTTATGGTGAAAGTCGGAAATATTTAAATGGCTAAAACCACAAGTAATTTTACTTCCAAAAAATTAAATGCCTACGAATAAAAATTAACGTAATAATAGAATAATAAACTTATATAACAAAATCTTAGCAAAACACTCAATGTATTGGATGAAAAGCGAACGACAATATCGTACATATGGTACCTTCGTTGGATCCATTGTTACTTTTGGCACAAAATTTAAAAATATATGATTGCAGTCGGTTTTAGGAGCTAAAGCGTGAGTAAAAGCAACTTCTAATTCATCCATGGCTTCCAATAACAGGCGTTCGCCTTCGTTTTGTAGAAATTCATAACTGGCTTCTTTAGTAATCAAGTCTGAATGTCTAATAATGGTGCGAACAAAAAATCGAAAATCGGTCACTTGTTGGCCTGGGGCTAACATCTTTGCTTTTCCAAGATATAAATGCATTTTTTGGCTGGCAGTGGGCACAGCCTCCAAATCATAATTGCGGAGTCTATTAATTTCTAACTGAAAAGCTAAAGCAGGCTCTAAATGTCTATAAATAGTGTCTTCAATGTAACCATTGCGATATCTGTGATCATAAATTAGTATCAATAAATAACTTAATAAATTAATACAAAATTTAAAACATCAGTAATTATATATTACCTATAAGTAAAATATCGAGGAAATCGGTAGCGATCACAAACAATAAATGAAACTCGTCTAATTGATTGTCTCTCCAGATCAGCTTTCCTTGTCTGACAAAATTGTTGAAATCGTTTAGTTAAAACAGAGTCGTCGCAACCATCCGATTTGATAGCAAAATTAACGATATAAATAGGTTCTACGTCTTCGATAAGTGCTTGAAAAGTAACTGATTGTGCCCTATCCCTCGCAGCCATTAGAGATCCGCTTCTTTGCCTATTAGGAGGCGAAGTTGATATATCTGCCGGCCCTTGTTGTGACCAATGGCACTCTACATTAATATCTTCTTCTGATTGACGTAAAATTTCGAGAACATTATCGAAGTGATCCTATTGTCGTCAAAAAAATAATAAAAACTATTATAAATTTAAAAATAAAAAATAAACAAACCTCCAACTGTTCCATTGAAATGAATGCGGCGATATAACCAACACGATAATTACTGTATGATATAAGTTGATTTTCATCACTGGTCTCACTCGTTACTGCAATCGAAGGACTTTGAATACTCTGAGCAGAAGAATTATTTGGCGATTGATTCATTATTGATGGATGCGATGATGGCAATATAAAATGATAAACAGCGCACGGAATTGAATTATCTTTTGGATTTATTGATGCTTTTGAATATGATATATCTTGAGATAAAGACATAATTCCTCCAATTATCAAATGTTGAAGCGAAACCATTTCGTATGATATGTAAGCGCGTCTTACGTAAACCTATTAGTATTGTGTAAATTTAAACATATACACAAATAATAACACGAATAAAAGAAACAATTTAAAAATTAAAGTAATATACTTCTAGAGCTGCTCGTTTAACAACAACGTTCGGATGATAGAAAAATTGGTGCAACACATCAAAAATCGAAGTTTCACTAAGAATTAATTTGTTTAAAACGTTAGGCTCAAATTCATGCGAATAAATATCAATAGCGGATAAGAATATAGATTCCATTTGATTGTGTCTTAAAGCGTATGGCGGCTGATGAGCCGATATGAGCACTTGACGCGCACGTAATGCTACCTTTGCGTTCTCTGATTTGTTAAGTATAGTTAAAGCGTTCAGAATCGAGGATAATTCGTCCGTAATTCCTGGTTCGTGACCACATAAATGGTCAATTAACTAAATTATACGAAATAAATTTTTATACAAAATCAATATATTAAGAGTATATGCAAAAATTACTTTAATAATTAATTGATTCTTCTTCGGAACAGTTAAATGGGAGAATATTTTATTAACAACGGAAACCATTCCGTCGTCCTTATATTTCTCTCTTAATTGGGACACACACTTATCGTAATGACCCAATTGAAAGTGTTGTTCAACTTCGATATAATGTCGGAGCAAGTCTTGAACGCAAGATCTCATTCGACCGCGAATACCATTGCGATATCGTTGCACTAATTGAACGATGCCTTGAGTATTAAGGAAAAACACGTCACGATCGGCACGTTTTTGAAGAGTAGCCGCGTATGAATCGATAACCGACGCGATTTGCTGCGATGGAAATGCTGCCAATATCGCGGTTATATTACCTTAAATATAAATCGTATTGCAATACAGATAAATTTTAAATAAAAAACATTAGTATATACTTGAATAATTATTCATTAGCTTTCTAATCGATTTTTCTACTTGAGAAGGTATTCGTCCAGATGTTGATGCGATAATGTCTTGTAATTCCATTAACGGTAACCTCGGATCGCGCAAACAGTCAAAAAACTGTTCCACAAAGTGATTCATTTTATGCGCAAAGAACGGTTCAGGCAAACAATAACCGGCTAATAAATTCTCTAAATGAGTCTTCGCGTTAGAAAATGTCACATTTTGTCTTTGTTCATTATTAGACACATGATTGTCGAATGCAGAAACTGACGAGGAAACACCCGATGATTCGTCATCCGCTTTTTTATGATAAAATTTTTTTTAAAAAATAAATTTCATTCAAAAAATAAATAACAAATGATCAAATTGACATACTATTTTCATCTAAATCATCAAATCCTTTGGTAAATAACTCTGCGCGATGCACTCGAGTAGGATCGTCGAGATCAAGTCTGGCCAGAATAGATCCAGCTTCAAGTACAGCTCCGGAGCGCTTAATGTGATTTACAGAACCAGATTCCTGAGTGGTCAAAGTCATAACCATTTTCATGACTTCGATTTCTGCATACGCCTGTCCGGAGTACACATGAGTTCCATCTTCCACCAAAAATTGAAGCAATTTTCCTATAAAATGTTACGCGTAAAGTTATATACCGGTACTTTAAATATATTATTAAAATACCTGTTGAAGGAGATCTAAGAATAGTCGGATCGTTTTCTTTGTCAAAAACACACGTCTGATTGCCAATTACTACGCGATATCGATCCACTTCTTCTTTCATATAAGTAGTATGAGATGAATGGTCGACAGAAAGTAATAAACCAGAATCGGACATACGATGAACTTCAACCTCTTTATACGTATTATTCATAACGAGAAAATAACTATTTGGTCCCGATTTAGTAACATTTACCACATATTTAGTTCCATCGAATATTAATTCAACGTTTTGCGAGTTTGATAATGTGGTCGCTGGAAGTATTTGTCCCTTTTGCAAAGACAACTGGAAATTCTGCCAATTATTCAGTTGTTGCGAATCAACAACATGAATACAACCGCAAATAAGTGATAGCGATGTTTTTGGCTTCCCTGTGGCATAATTCAATTTTAACATAAAATTTCATAATTACGATTCACAGACAAAGGAAAAATTAAACTCTACTTAAATAAAGTTAGAGTAAACAAAAATCTATACCTGATTGAACGCGTTCGGATATAAGTTTATCCAACCATCCAGTGTTTATTTGATTTTTCTGGAAATCTTCAGTTTCGAGAAGAGTTATCAAGTATTCGACAGTTGTTCTAAAATCTCCTCGAATGCATAATTCTTTGAGGGCTAATACTAGATTCTCGCGCGCGTCTTCCCTGTCTTCGCCCCAAGAAAAACAGTGACCAAACTGAGAGTCAGCAAACTCGTGGAGTCCACCAGACGCTCCAACAGAAAAATATCCCCAAACATTTTTACTGCCTTTAATCAAAAAATTCAATATTTCGATAAAGTTAATATGCTTATTGTAATTCTAGGCTTATAAATAAACTTTTTCTGATATGCAATATGAACTATTTAAACTGATTTAAGTAATGATAAGATAATGCAATAAATAAGCTTAATTGATTTTCATTAGAACATAAAAACATTCAGTTTAAATTAATTTCAAATTGGATCGTCTAATCGGAAAATTTTCACACATTTTAGCTCTAAGCTTAGGTTGATATATAATTTACAGTTTATGGATAAATACGGTAATTATCCATAAAGATTACTTGAAATACAAATGCTAACACTTTATCACTTTTTATATTAAAAAATTAGTATAATATAAAGCTTACTTTTAAAATTTAATTCTTGAACAGTTCCACTCGAAGGCTTAAAACCTTCATCAGGATTCTCAGACGTAATTCTAGCAGCAATGACGTGACCCCATGGACGCGCTCGAGATTTAGTGAAATCAATTTTGCTGTCACCCCACGCCGATTCGCCGTAAAGCAGTCGAATTTCTTTTATTCGATTTAGCTTTAAACCCATAGCAATCTGCAACTGACACGCCGGCAAATTAACGTCAGCCACCATTTCAGTGCACGGATGTTCCACTTGAAGACGTGGATTCAATTCTAAAAAGTAAAATTTCTGCTCATTCGGATCGTAAAGGTATTCGACAGTTCCTGTGGACTCGTATTGAACCATTTTAGCCAAACGCACGGCCGAATTTTCCATTTCAGCAAAAGTCAAATCATCGGCGACAATACATGGCGCCTCCTCTATTATCTTCTGGTGTCGACGTTGAATGGAACAATCACGACCGAACAGTGATATTGCATTTCCGTACTGATCCGCTAATAATTGCACCTAAAAATTTAAGTGTGAAATTGAAATGAAATTAAATATATATGAATTATACTCACTTCCAGATGTCGGGCACATTTAGCCATTTTCATTACAAATATTGGACTTCCTGGTACTTCACTTTGCACCTGACGAAACATTTGAGGAAAATCGTCAAGTGATTCACTTTTCCGTATACCTTTGCCGCCTCCACCTTCACTAGCTTTTATCATCACAGGAAATCCGATAACTTGCGCCGCAGTTAAACCTTCATTCACGTCTGCCACGCAACCCTTACGGTACAAATCTGGAGATATTTTAAAAGTTTTTCCTTCTTTCCAATCACTACACACAAGACCGGAACCAGACCACGGAAGTGTTGGAACTTTGGCTGTTTGAGCCACAATAGACGAAGCAATTTTGTCTCCCAAAGCCCACATGGCGTTATGCGGAGGACCCATGAATGCTATTCCAGCTTTGGTTAATAGTTCGGGAAGTTTTGGGTATTCCGACGCGTGTCCCCAACCCGCCCAAACAGCCTATATTTAAACATACATCAACTATAAAATTAAAATTTCATGAATCAATTTATGAAACATGCCTGAACATTCATTCGCTTTGCAATGTCCACAATTAATTCCACATTTGCGTAATTATTATTATTAGATCCACCTGGAACTGGAACATAATGATCAGCCATTTTTATGTACTCCGCATTCGCCTTTAAATCCTCAGGGGTTACCTAAATGGCAACAAATTTTGAGGGTTATAAGCAGTCTCGACTTTTCATTATAAACTAAAACCTTAGGAATTTAAAATATATGAATTAAATAACTTATTGTGAATAAGTCATTAGTAATTTACAGTAATGACTCATTACTAAGGCAGTGAAAATCTTTAATTAACGATTGAACAAAACTGTTTTAATTTCTATCAAAAACGAGTTATTAATGCATTTAAAACCAGAATTAAAAAAATTAAAGTAAACGAATCAAATGAATTACAACGATTTCCGAAATATCAAACGATTTTTGAAATATTAAAAAATTTTTAAAACTTTAGAAGATTTTTCAATTTTTTTATTTCGATTTTTTATTAAATGGTACTGAATATGATAATAAATTGGAAATACTATTTAGAAAAAATACTAATTTAATTTAATTTAATTTACTTCAAACTATGTTAATTTGTAAGAAAAAATTAAGCACTGTTGATGTTTAGAGACCTTTTTTGAATTATAAAGCATTTTTTAGAAACAAATGAAAGCGATTTAATGAATACAACATAAAGTCTTAGATAATAGAGTATTAGAATTCATT